>JAFIDM010005346.1:3696542-3721486 GCA_023159025.1 Thereuonema tuberculata
GCAGTTTTTCTTGTGAATAATTCTTCTTCAAAGTCTTCATCACAATTCGACTATATTTAGTCATTACTAGAATAACATACTGTGAGATAGTATGACAATAATACTCTTGCATAGATGTAAGAATTTATAATAAAGTGATATTTCTCCCTTTTCTTTTGAATTTGTAATTCTTAGCATTAATAAAGAAAAAAGAAAATCTCACCAACTTTTCTTTTTAAAGTTTTCAATTGACTTTTGTCTTTAATTCAGGAAATGGTTATTGATAAAGTTGACGGTCGGGATCTTCCCAGATATTTGGTGTATGATATAGTAAAGTTTGAGGTAAGTGTATCTTTCTTTAAGTTTAGTAAACATGCATCATTATTTAATAATAATTTGACGATACAGTGAGAGAGAATTGATTCCAGTAGTGGCTTATTAATGAATCTAGAATTAAAATTATTAATGTGTGCAAAAAAAGTTTTTAAAAAGTCTTAAAACAGCCAACACACTGAGTCTAAAATTTAAAAATTTAAAAAACTATTTACAGTTAAAAAGTTCAAACTAGTTTCTTCCCGTTAACAGGTCATCTTCAGTGAGTGAATCTTCCTAAAAACCTCAGCTCTTTTAATGGAAAGTTGACAAATGGGAAGCATCGTTCAAAGGAACCAATTGTCTTCTTGATGCAAATTAAGAAATTTTCAATAACCAGAGAACATTGCAATCCTGGTGGCGATCATAACACTTGACCAAACACTACCGCCAGGATTGCAGTGTTCTCCGGTTATTGAAAATTTCTTAATTTGCGTAACGTCGACAATTGGTTCCTTTGAACCATGCTTCCCATTGGTCAACTTTCCCTTAAAAGAGGCTGAGTTTGTTAGGAAGATTCACTCACTGAAGATGACCTGTTAATGGGAAGAAACTACTTTGAACTTTTGGATTGTAAATAGTTTTTTAAATTTTAGACTCAGTGTGTTGGCTGTTATAAGACTTTTTAGTGAATCTAGAACATCAACATTACAGAACTTCTGAAACTTGTCATTCAAATTAGACCTTAAGCAGTATTTCTCATTCTCCTAAATCTTAATATAAAGATGTGTAGTACAACAGGTTTAAAATTATTGTGTGTCGGAGCTGGCTCCATGCAATGTAGATATTATGTCAGCTAGGAACAGTTTCAATTAGAAATGTCTTCATATTCTTCCAAATTCAATCCATATAACTTGAAGAACGTAATCAAAAAGAATAAACAAATGAAATTCTCAGGTGAGATACTCTGCACAGTACAGCATCTATACTGATTTATCAGAAACTAAAACATGCTTTGCAGTAAAGTATCATTCTCATAAAGTTTGAAAAGTAAATACGTAACAATATATTCGTAGTACAGAAATTGTAGGGACAAAAAACCATGTTAAAAAATGGTAATTGTTCATTTTAAATTATTTCTTCTTCATGAGTAATGTTCTTGTTTATGAATTTATTTTGAAAAATAATAAAGATGTATCTAATTGACACATGATTGGCACAGTTTTATATAGATATTTACGTATATTAATGAAATAATGAACTAATTTATAGAAAAGAAATTGATAAAAAATATTAAGATTCAATTAAATAGTTAAAATGCAACATCATGAAATTGCTGCCACAATATTCCTTGCCAGGCATCTTTCAGTTCTCAAAGCACTAGTCAACTTCCCATTATTCCAATTTTTGTGAGATTTGTCTTAGAAACGTGATCTGCAGTTACTTTTCATACAAGTGCTTCCTCTGCATCTTCACATGAATTCAATGCATTATGAGCTATAGTGTTTGAAACATTAGCATTTCCAGACATTAACAATGGCTATTCTGTTTTGCAATGCTACAATCCATTTCTAAATCTTTAAAAGATGTTGCCAAATCATCATTTCCAGATTTTTTTTTTAACAACCATCCAGAGGTAGCAGGTGTCTTCTCTGATTGTCTTTTATACAGATTTCAGATTTATGCAGATGAATCTAGTCACTTGCCCATGTACAATTACTTTTCATTTGCTGCTATAGTTTTCAGTACTATCTCTGAATAAAACATTAAAATGCTCTATTATAATACTGTACGACCTGGTTCCAAAGCTTCGCCAGTTTAACCATTTTGCCTGACCATCCTTGATCACATAATAATAAATCCCAACATATCTTCAACCCACTAATTATACACCTCCTGTATCTCTAAAGCACCATGGACTGCCAGAAACTTAAATTAAACAAATAATAAATGTAAATTAAATGAAATATTCTTTATATCATAAACAGCTAATGAACCAGTGCTATAGATGTCACACTGCTGATGCACCGAAACACTATGGTCCAGTTTTTTCAACAGTTCAACTTTCTCTTGGATCGATATGGGACTGATGTTTATGTTTGAAACTACCACTGACACATCTCTCTTAGAAGCCATAACTAAGTTAAATTTAAGCAAAATAAGCTAAGAATCTCACAAAATCAAGGGGTCACCACCAGCAAATGCAGTGTAAACAATCCAAGTGAGCTGTGCTATACACAGCACTATTTGTGGCTGACCAGTAAACTAGTCTGGCGGCTGCAGGAATTTCAAGTTCTCTCTTGTAATTTTGTCTGGACTAAAAGAGGTGCTGGACCATCAGCTGCGGAAAATCGGTGGTGTACCTGTAAATAGATAACCGTAACCTTTGCAAAAGATAAGAAATTGTTGATCAGTTTCAATTATTAATAAACTGTTCATTCATTTCTAATTTCTTTAAATGTTAAATTATTAACTTGGGATAGTAGTAATAATAGTTAGCAGTATTTTGTGAAAACAGAATTCTTTTACTTTACAGGCTGAAATCAAAATAATGTTAAGAATGTATTTTTAACTGATTACTTCCCTTGAGACTTGAGTGTGAAATTAAGCAAAAGCACTTTTGTTATTACGATGGATTCAATTAATTGCAATAACTTTATGAAAATTTTAGTAGAATTGTGTGTGTGCATATGTGCAGAGGGAATTTTGTTAGATTTAAATTTTATTTTACATTTTTTATTCATTTTTTTTTTTTACTTAGGGAAAAGAAGTCGGGAAAACAACATTTGAAATAAGGCTTCATTGCATTCGTAAAGAAATTATTGAGCCTCGAATCACTGCCATGCAGAAAGGAATTATTGATAAAACCTCAGAGCCATTCAGCGTAAGAGCCAAAGACTTTTGGGATGTTTCAGCCACACAGAACGTAAGTCATTGACTTAATTGATTGCTAGCTGAAAGTTTCCAATTCATATAGAAATATTTGTTAATTAAAGCCACTTAAGTTAAAAAAAATGCCTAAATTATGTTAATTTTCATTACTGTTTAAAATGTAAAATAATTAAGTTGAATCTAGTAAATCATTTGAATTACTGAAAATTCCCACTCTTTCCGGTACTGGTCTCTTTTAGTGAAAGTTGGTAATCTAATTTTTAGAGCAGATCTTACAACAGACAGTATTACATAATACTTCATTTAGACTTGACTTTGACTATAGAAAGTGCATCTGTACTTATTAGAAATTAAGTTTGCATGAGTAGATATCTTGAATAGTTGCAGTATTGTACTCTGTTGCAAAAAAAATAGAATAAAATAAATAACTTTTAATCGTTAAAAGTAGAACGAGAGCCACAAAACTAGATGTGCAAAGGCCTTTCCGCTAGATATGCAAATGAGTAAAAGGTTTAACACCAATGAATGTACCAGGCATTTCCAAAGCACACGAAAAGGCACATTCTGGCCAGTATTAGTAGCGGTGTTCGCACTGACGAACAAATCTGAGTGATTTTGCTGTTTCATTATATTATGTAGTCGATGGAGATGGCAATACGATGCACCTGTCAGCAGTACAAGCAAGTTTGAGAGAGGTCACATCATAGGCTGAAGAGAAGATTATGCATATGTGTAAATCATCATCTTGGTCGAAGCAATGTTGCAGTCAGATGATGTTGACAGCCTTTGCTGCAAGAAAGTGCATGTAGCTGCCACAAATGATCTGAACGTCCCAGGGAAGCAAGTGCTTGAGGGACTCAGCTGATCACATGAGCAGCCATAATGATACGAATGGCGTTCCTGTCCTCTACCCAAAGGCACATAACTTCCTCTATGCAAGGCACGCCATTTGGGAACAACTAGCAGAGGTGGGACTTCATTCTCAGCATCTTGTAAGATGTCAACCACTGCTCACCAACCTAGGCAATACTGTCTGGAGTAGTGTCGAGCTAGAAACTTTTTAGGATACTTTGGATAATATCCAATTGAAGTCCTGTTTTGTTCAGCAACGAATCTCACTTCTCTTGGCACAGATGATCACTGAAGGTTAGAGGAGGCGTAGTTCAGCTGCAATGGTTGAATGGCACATGCCATCACACCTGGCTTTACAGTCTGGGTAGCTATCTCCTATGACACCAATCTCCCGTAGTTTTGCTACAAGGTGCTTTGATAGTACACCTGTTTGTTGACAATATTCTGCAGCCATTTGTATTGCCTATTCTGTCAGCCTTCCAGGGCTGTTTACAAACATGATAATGCCAGACCTCACACAGCAAGAGAGAGACTCAACAATGTTTCCGTGGAGGTTCATACCCTCCCATTGCCAGCCTGGTCGCCCCAGAAACCTCTCATCAATTGAACATGTCTGGGATATACTGGAAAGGCAGGTAAGTCATCATGAAATGTGACCGAACTAGGCCAACAATTATAGAACGTCTGGCAGAATCTGCCATAGGACAGCATTAGACTATTAAATGGTTTCATGGCTCACCTCTTATCAGCTTGTATCATTGTCAGAGGTGTATCATTACTATGTATTAACATATGACAGTTATAATGTTGCCATTGCTCTGTAATTAAAAGTCCTTTTGCGATGAAAATGTAATCATTTCTTTATATTTACGTACTCATTGCATGTGTGAAATTTCATAGCAATAGAACACTTTCTTCTGGACTTTTTTTTTTTTTTGCAACAGAATATATTACAGTGTTTTGTGAATTGCCAAAATATCAAATAAAGACAGAAAACTTTGATTAGTCAGTAAAAAGATATAAAGATAAAACAGGCCTGTGAAAAAAGTTATCTTTTTGTTTTATTTTTGCAGTATTTTGAGACTTTGCGGTTTCAATATTTTTCTAGAAATGCTGCTACAGTAAAACTAATCAAAAGTTAAATTAATGATATCCAAGAAACCATTTTTTTTATCCTTAAAAAATATTATAAAAAAATATTTTCATTTTTCAGTTGTCAATTTGTTGTAATCGTTAAACACTTTTGGTTTTAGAATAAATAAATTTCTTATCTTGCGTATCCTTTCGAAATAAATATCCAAATTATCGAAAATAATTGTTATTTTGATAAAATAAATTTCGATAAAATAAATAAGGACCCCAGAAGCCAAGGGGTCCAAATGACATTTTTTAAAAAATCGAGTTATTGGCTGGAACATGTAGTAAAAATATTGTTCTTTTGAGTGAACAAGTGATCTAAGCACTATACTTGACAGATGCTGCTACTTAGCGTGAGATTCCTAAACCACTTGGGAATATTAGTCTATCAGTTGGAGCTCCATCCAAGTGTCACTTGGATCCCTTGTCCACATAACATAACAAAAAAACATGTGTTGTTTGTGGCTCATGTCAGTCACTTGTGGACAATATCTATGATACAGACGAAGACTAAACAGTTTTTTTTAGTCCTAAGTGTGTTCTATTGTAGTTTGTATCAGTTTTTGTACATTAATAAAACATTACATTGCAGTCACATGATTTTATGTCGATTTTCCTCTTTTGGTTAGCAGTCAAGAGGTCTTAAGTGCAGTGTGCTTGGAAGTCAAGGGGTCCAAGTGATGAACACTAACTTTTAAAAGAAACCAAAAGCACATTGTAACGTTTTTCCTTAATTATTTGGGATGGAATTATGTGGTCAAAGACTCAAACTGAGAAATGACACATTGAAAAACACTTTACTATTAAAACCCATCCAACAATAAATTTTTGAACTTTGACCTCGATTATCTCAGAACTAATTTTTTGCCACTTGGACCCCTTGGCTTCTGGGGTCCTCAAATGTTATACATTTATTTTCTATAATTTGGATATTTATTTCGAAAGGGAATACTTCAAAAATAAGAAAATTTGGACATTTATATTGAAAGGGGCATTTATTTTCGATAATTTGGATATTTATTTCGAAACTTTTGGTTTTAGATTAAAAGTAATACTGAAAATCATTTTATGCTTTAGTCCTATTTCCCTTATGCAACATTGAAGTTGATGTTTTTAACGAACTGAGTGGTTTTTGCAGATGTATCTGAATCTTAAAAGAGAACAATGATTAACAAAGATTAACAATGCATCTACCTTAAATTGTTACTAGTTCTTTGGGCCAAAGATTGTAAAGCTCTCTTGATAAAAAAAAAGTTTCCATTTTTATCCTTTTTTCGGGTTTCACTATCCATTAAACCCTATTATTTTTTTAACGTTTTTGACATCTCTGTTCAGTTATGTCTATTTAAGCTGTACTTTACTGATTTTTAGACAGAGTATTTTTTTTTTTAACCTTTTGAAAAGTTATGGTTGATAAACTGGAAAAGTAGTTATGATCCTCAAAAAATAAATAAGACTTTCTGAAGTTGTAACTTAAAACAATTTTCATGTCAAATAAAGACAGAACTTCATTGTAAGAAAACAGCATATTCTTACAATCTTATCTAATTTTTAGGCATCTGTCTCAGAAAAGCAATAAAATATATTTTCTGAAAGGATGAAAGGATTTTTCACTTCTACAAAAGAAAATTTTAAAAGTTGTTTTAAAAAATTTGCCCCTTTTTATGATTTACTTATTTTACATTAACCAATTCTTTATTGTTCACAGCCTGATTTCTCATTTAATTTAAATTTGCTTTTGAATATGGGAGTTGAATTCAAGAAAATAAATTTAAAAGAATGTTTAAGTGATGCACAAATTTGTAAATAGTTAAATTCTTTACAGAAATTATTAAAAAGGAGTTGTTAATTATTATAATATATCTGTAAAAATTCTGTTTTTTAATGTGGTCTTTTTTTTTATATAAGTTCATCTATTAATGAATTATTGTATCTCACTTCAGTTGAAACTGGAGTTGACAAAAGTTTCGATTCAGTATTCCTATAAGATCTTTTTCTGACCTTTTAAAAACCTAGATTTGAAGATGACATTTGAACTTCTTCTTGTGCAGTCATACTCCTTAATAAGAAATATCCCATCATTTTTCACAGTTAGACAACAGAGGCAAACAGTTAACTGAATACAAGGTCTCATAATAACACATTTACAAAAAATATAAAAGAATAAAAATTGTAATTATAGTTAATTAATAATATTGTCTTTTAATTCATCTTGCATTATGTGACACGTCAGATTTAAAAACTCCTTCTGATACTGATTTTTTTTTTTTTTTCTTTTGTAGCTTTTAGGAGAGAAGTTTACAAAGCAAGTTGGTCATGAAATTGATGGTTTAATATTTCAGCCCACAAATGATGTAATTATCTTTTCTTTTTTCTTTTTTAAGTTAATTCTGTATTAGTTTAATTTTCAGCCATTTTAGCCAAGTAAAAGTTACACTGTGTCAATTTCATAAACAAAATATGTTGATCAGTTTCAATATCCAGTAAAAAGAAATGAGATAAAGGTATGGTTATCAATATGATTTTAATATGAACTAAATTTTCTAAATAATTTAGGTAATAAATAGTGCAGATTCACTGTTAATATTGAGCTTGCTTATTTCAGTGTTTTGATGTTTTGTTATTCCCCTGAGAAAATAAAAGAGTTTACTATTAATGAGTCAGTTTTGATAATACACTAGACTGCTCAATTGAAAGTGGACACCTGCCATAGTGGAAAAACCCATGCAAATTCGGGCTATAATTTGAATATATTCGTTATAAAACAACACGATCATGTGTAGTTGGAGTAATTTGGTGTCTAACCACGTGCTGAGGTATAATGCCACCATCAAAGAAGCTGAGCGATTTTCAACTTGGAGTAGTCATAGGCCGCCACATTAGTGGCCAGAGTGTGCGAGCCATAGGAGCAACACTGAACCTGCCAAAGTAAACTGTGGGTGCTATTATCACAAAGTGGAAACAAGACGTCGTGGAGATGGCTGAGCCCGCATGTTAACCGATTGAGACCGGAGGGCCCTGAAGCGGTTGGTATGGCAGAAGAGGGCTATTCCAACAGAACAATGGTGTCAGGACTTCCAGCAGGCAAGGGGAACAACTGTCTGCACCATGACGATTCATCAAGAGCTCCATGCTTTAGGGTATACCGGTCGGGCTGCTGCCCACAAGCCTAACACCACCCCTGTAAACGCCCAGTGTCATGTGATCTGGTGTAAAGAGCGACGGTCTTGGTCAATGGATTGCTGGAAGAGCATTATGTGGAGTGACGAATCATGCTTCACACTCTACCAATCAGATGTGCTCTCCTGGGTGTGGCATTTGCCAGGGGAGCAGCTGCTACATGAGTGTGTCATCCCAACAGTGAAGTTTGGCGGTGGTGTGATGGTGTAGTTGTGTTTCTCCTGGTTTGGACATGGTCTGCTGGTTGTGATCGAGGAGAACATGGCATCCACACAGTATCTGGACGTTGTAGACAATTCCATGCTTCCTTTACATTGTAATCGCAGTTCGGTGAAGGGCCATTTGTGTTCCAGCACGACAATACACCATACCATAAGGCCCATGTTGTTAGCGCTTGGTTTCCGGAGAATAATGTTCAGGAACTTCAGTGGCCCACCCAGAGTCCAGACCTCAACCCTATTGAACATCTATGGGATGAATTGGAGCGCCGGATCTGTTCATATCTGATGCAACTGCAAACACCATCCATCCAACTTGTGCAGGCTTTGAAGGAGGAGTGGGCAAAAAATGCTTGCTATAGAAACTGGTGGAGAGAATACCACGGCTTGTGGATGCTGTGCTTAGGGCAAAAGGCCACAGTAGGCGCTTTTAGACACGCTGTAAATAAAGCGTCTGTTCTATACCACTTTCAATTGAGCAGTCAGTATATTTAAGTAACTCTTCTTAAAAAGAAGTAACAAAGGTGCAATTTGATAGAAAAATAAGAACAGCCTAAACAAGTTAAACTACAACAACTTTATTTTCCTGTCACTTGTTCTAATTATTCAGTCATTCAGCAAAAAAGCACAGGAATTACTTTGTGATTAATTCCTCTAAGAAAAACTGTATCATAAGACTGTGCAATTATCAATCCATTTAATTCTCTTCTGCCATCATTATCATTATCCCATTTCATAATCTAGCTAATTCCAACATGGTAACATCCCTCAACCATTACAATGGACTTTATGTTGAAAAATAGTTAAGCTGATTCGCTTAGAAACTTAAAAGCTTACATCTTCAGTCACATGTTACACTGTTTTCGTAACTGCCGTTGGCTTTGAAATTAATGTAAAAAATATATATATTTTTAAAAATCATTTTTAAAAAAATGTATATCTTTAATTTACATTCTAATGCAAAATGTATCATTTTCAGAAATAAGTAAGCTACTTTAAGTTACAGGTTAAAGTAACTTTAAAAAAAAATCAGAATAACAAATCAGCTAACATTAAATAACATTGGTTGCTAACAAGTTTTTCCATTTTTAATAATGAATGTGGCATTAATGTTTGTACTCTTGTTTTTCAAATGTTGTGACCTAAAATCACATCAGTTTGTTTTAGCCTTGAACCAAGAGATGTAAACTTACCATTTCAATTTGTCCCTTGTAATCTTCTGCCAACATTTAGTATTAGTAAATTTTCAGCTTTTAATTTATGGTGGAACAGAAAAATTGTTCTAAAAAATTGAAAAAAAAAAAAAAAAAAAGAAAAAGCTTTTGTGGAAGAGACATCTAATCTTGCAGCACAACAGCATTTTAAGATTTACAAATTGATTGTTAGATATTGGAAGAAAGTTGCTTATTTATTAAAGATCCTAAGAAGAAACTTATTAGTAAGTTTGTGCTTGATTAGCAGCCAAACAACTATTTGTCAATAATCATAGATCATTCAAATTAAACGTTCATAAAATTGATAAAAGTCTTAAAGTTGATAGAAGTAAATTGCAAATGTAGGTAGCATTGGGTACAGCCACTGTATTTAAATAATAAAATGTATTTATCTTGATGCAGTTTCTTTTACTAGCTTTAATTAATTACATTGAATGAAAAGACATAGCATGTGCTGATGAAATAAAAGTAAAGAAAAGAAAATAGATTAAAGCACTTGTTGGTAAATTGAAGTACAGAATAACAGAACACCGAGTGTGCTCCATCTTCAGGGGATAGCTCAAATACAAAGGTCAATTTAAGATAAAACATATGATCATATAGGAAAGACTAAGTAATGGTGAGCATTTTGCCCACCTGTTACTGGATTATGTGATAAGATTCAGCAAAAAGCCATTGGTTATTCTGTTGTAGTGGATGAGAGGCTTGGCATTAGTGAAATTAGCACTGTCTTGTTTGTTTGAAATGTGTGAATTCAAAGGACTATTTGAGTAGTGACAGTCTTTATTCATTGTTATGTATGAAGAGGAAATGATTCACATTTTTAACTCATCCTCTTCATCTTCTGCTAAATTGTTCAGATTTTAATTTCTGTAAAGTTATTCTGATCTCAACATCATGTCACTTTTTTTTTTTCTTTTCCATTTTTTATCTATTTAAGTCCTCCTCAGAAATCTTCTAACTTTAAGCAGTGGTAAATTACACTAAAATCAATGACCACTTGTCTCCTAGATCTGCCATTCATACTGATATTAAATTGTAAGTTATTTGTAAATCAAACATTGCTTTTCATCATTGCTGTTGTGAATTTTAGACTCCATCAATACAAATCGGAATCAACTTCTGTTAGGAAAACTACTTCCACAACACTTAGACCAGCCAACAGGATGAATTGTTTGAAATACAAAACTTTCTTGACCCTCCCCCCCTCAGTGTTGATCTTTCAGTTGGCAAATTATGTAATTACTTTTTTTTTTTTTAGAAATTTGAACTATTACTGCTGAATTTAGAACCTGCCTTTTTTAAGTCACTTTTATCTTTTGGGATTGTGTAATTTAATTAGAATTGAGTTGTATCTATTTCATTTAATTCTAAATTTTTTCCTCCTTTTATCAACTGGAGGATTGCTAAAAAAATAAAATACATCCTTCTTTTGGGTTGCTCTTGAAATAATTTCCTCTTTCGACTTGTGCACAATTATTTTTCTTTCTTTATTCTATTGTTGAATTTCTTATTAGCTTGAGTGTTAGGTTCCAGCTTGTTCCTATGAACTGTAGTATTCACATAAGGCACAAAATTAGAAGTCTTGAGATTTAGAAATCTTAAATGAAGCCAATTATTATTTTTTCAGGATCACCAAGATGTTCTTTTGCCATTACAACAGATTCCGTTAGTTTTTGGAATGAGACATTTTTTAATTGTTATTTTCCCTCCCTCATTAAATGAGGCAATGTTTCAACTAATTCCTCAGTTTTTATGGTGCCTATATTAAGTGTGAAGGTAAGATATCCTATTTTTTAAGGAAGATGTTTTATTTTCTTTTTGCTAATTACTTATAGGAAAGTTATCTGACAAAATAGAAAAGCAGAAATAATATTTTGAAGCTCATTTTCCTCTTCCATTTTGAACAGCACTCACTATACGTAATTAATTGTTTTTAATAGCAATGTTAAAAATCAGATCAAACATCCTGTGGCATTAACCTACAAACTTGTAATAAATACTATTGGAATAAATTGGACAAAAATTCTTCCTTGTTGATATACAGTAAACTCCCGATTATCCGCGGACCTCTCCTATTTCCATTTTTTTTTTTTACTGCACAATAAATTACGGAATCAACAAACATTTTTTAAATCTAGAATAAGGTAAACAATAAAAGAGGCAGATTTAGCACGTCCAAGTAGAGAGTTTCGTGTTTCGACACGAAAAAACAAAAACAATTAACCGATTTTTTTTTTTGTTAAAAAGTAAGAAAATAAAGTAAAATAAAATAAAATAATTGATTATAATGTATATACTGTCATTTTAATGTAAATAAAATATGTGAAAAGCATTTTTGAGTTGATTTTCATCCTTTTTCTTTCTATTTCGGATTATCTGCGGAATTCGCTTATCCGTGGTTTACCGCGCCACCCAATTCCACGGATAATCTGGAGTTTACTGTATTTAACTTTGCTGCTTTAAAAATGTTACTTTCTTTTTTTCTTTCACATTTAAATATACTTTTAAGTTGAACTAAAAATTGAATTGAATTTGAAGTTGTTGTAGATGAATATTGTGTTTACAGTGTAAACTTAAGCTAGTAAATGAAAATTTCTCATTAAATATTAAAGTAATTAAAATGAATAAAATTCTTAAGGTAACTTCTTTTTTAATGAGATTGTGAAGGTAAACTTTGGTTCTTTTATTGATTTTCTGAAGCTACAAACTTCAGCATGTATTTTTAAGGAAGGCATTTATTCTCTGAAGCCACCAATATAATTATAAATTAACATTATCTTGACTTATAAAAATAAAAAATAGCAGGAAGCTGCACAAAGCAGGTTACATTTAAAAAAAAAAAAAAAAAAAACATACTAAAAGAGTGTGTAATTAAGAATCGTTAACTATATTAATAGAGTTCAAAACTGCAGAGAAATAAGGTCATTAGAATTTGCCAACCCTGTTATTTACATAAATGCCTGTTTTATTAAGACAATTACAGGAGTCACTTTATTATCAAGCACTGCAAACTAAGAAGATAGAATCAGGTGTTATTCAGTGCAGTTTTTTTATTTTGAAGTTTTATCTTTCCATAGGAATTTTGCAATCTATTTAAATTACTAATTTTATTTACTTAAATATTATTTATTTTTTTTTAAAGAAATATACTTCTGAAAATTAATCAACTTTTCAAGTTCCCATAGAATTTACAAAGTTAAAAAAAAAGAAAAAGAAATTCAAGAACAATGTATTCTCACAGTAGTTGTTTGTTTGTTTACAAATTTAAAATATGCACATTTTTGAATGAAATTTTGCAGAATACTATTACTTGCCTGTATCTGGGTTTGAATCTTGGCATGAGCTTAGATGTTTCCTTCTTTCTTATGTGTGTGTTATTCTTCTTTTCAGCATCTTGTTCCTGATGTTGTTTAGCCTCTGTCACTCTTGTGCCATTAAAAATTGTACACTGAAATGTGTGTGAGATTCAAAGAATCAAATGAAGAAGAAACTTTTATTCATTTTTAAGAATTGCAAAATATCTCATTTGAATTTGGCATATTATATGAAAACAGTCGTATACAATTGTTTGCCTGTGCTCTCAATGGCTCGTTAAGATTTTAAAGAAAATTCTTCTCATAGCAGCAAAAAATGTTGGTGCCACTATAGTGTGCAGTTTACCTGACCTGACCAGTCTACTTAACTACTTATGGACCCTATGCGAAGTGGATGTCATTGTTATTGCACACTACGTTGTAAATGTTCGATTAGACCGCTTGCTATAGTGGCATCAAAATATTTTTGAGACTCATTTCTGTCCTTTCAAGATCAGTCAAGTTACCTTTTGGTTAATATCAGTATCAGGCCTTCAAAGGATTTCTAATACTACCCCGTTTTCTGCAAAGATAGTGTTTTGCAGTTATTACAACTTTCTAATAGAGCAATAGACACATGAACCAAAACTCAGAGGAAGATCATTTTCTGACCCCCAAATTCACTGGTGATCGTCGTTTTTCTGTAAACTTCTGCAGTTGTTCACTAGAAAGCTCTGAACACTAGGGAAATGCTGAGGCTTGAAGAATCGTATCTTCATAGAAATCTGTCCATAGAACTATGTATCATCTCTGGCTTCATTCCTGATGGTCAGTTTTCTTTAGAACGTGGAAGTTGTGTCAGTGTCCTATGAATAATGCATATGAAGACTTTTAATAAAATGATCAAAGCAATGAGATCAAAGAAAACATGTGAATGACATGTCTTCCAAACCAATACCATCTTCATGGTGCACTTTTCGTCCTAACATGACTTTAACCAATCTTGATACAGTAGCTGGGTTGACACCGATATTCAAACCATTTTTCATTTCACTATATTAACAAACAACCTTAAGTAGCTGAACAGTCTCGACTGGCATAGCAGGCGAGCGACAGGGTTCGATATTTGACGGAACAGAGACCTGTAAATGAACAGTTGCAGAGGTTTACAGAAAAACTGTTGTCACCAGTAAATTCAGAGTTCAGAAAATGATCATCATCTGAATTTTTGTGTGTATTTGTTTGTTCAAACCCAAAGGTGTTCCTTGTTAGTGGATTGTTCCAGTTTCATTCCATATTTTCATGGGCCTATCTAGGCTTCATTTTCCTTGTAGGATTATTTTACAATTTGCTTTTAAATCTTATTATTACCTGTTGTTTTTCGTATACTTTTCCATTGATCATACTGTCCATTTTTTTTTCCAATCGTTTGATAATTTTATTTATGCTACAGTTTGATTCAATTTATAAGTGTTTCTTTTAGGCAACTGAGTCCCAACCAAGCAATATGTTTCCACTAAAATTGTTTTTCTGAGCTTTGTGATTTTTTTTTTTTTTTTTTTTGAGTCACTTAAATATATAATCTTATGTATTGTATTTCTGTTGATGATTTCAAAACTTGATTTATACCTATTATTGCTTTTATGAAGTTTGATATTGTAATTAGTACATCTTTCTGATCTTTAAAAGTTAATGCACAGCAGTTTGATAGCTAAATGAAGGACTTGCTCCCAAGTTTTGATGTTTATTAGACTTTACTGTTGAAATGACCTTTGTCTTAGAAGATCGTTGTTTTATTTTTTAGTGGATATTAAAATAAGAGGCGGTCATTTTTCAGACTATGTGCTACATTTTGAAGCTGTTTTAGCAGATAATCTCCTGACCATTTTCAAAATAAAGAAGTTCAGTAAAATAGAGAACTTATTTCTTAATATTGCGTTATGGTTTCTTTTTCTCCAATAACTTTTATTATTATCCATAAAGATTATGAATCGAAAATAGTGATTTACCAAAGTCTTCTCATAACCGTTGTTGATATGATCAATTAAATAAGATATAGTTCCTATCTTTATTTAGGTATAAAAGGGAATAAAAACGCACTGAGCTGCTTTTGGAATTTTGGTTATCAAGACAGACTGTTTCAGGCTTATTAGCCATCATCAGCTGAATTTACCTAGTATCTCAGTGAAAGCAACAAAATATGAACAAAAGACAAGTAAACAAAACAATGGTCCTTCATAGAAAAAGAATTAACAAGAAAATTAAAATAAAAAAGGTATCCAAAATTCCAAAAGCAGCTCGGTGATTTTTATTCATGTGCATTTTTATTCCATTATATACCTAAATAATTGTTCCACGCACATTAAATTTTCCTATCTTTATGGAAATTTTATTTTGAAGTAAATATTATTGATAGCAATATACCCATTAGCGATGCACACACCTGACAGTATAGTTACAGTTAAAAATGACAATATAGTTACAGTTTAAATGGTAAAGTGACCTGTTTCATTGAGCTTGTAATGCTTAGTGCTATCAGCAGGGCATTTTTTTCAGCTGGAACACACAGGAACGGGTACCTTTTTTGGACAGTAAAATAATACGATACTTTTTAAAACATTTAATTTTGTCACAAAAAAAGTCTTTATGACCAAAAAAAAAAAAAGTGTTGTGCGTTTTTGAGTTATGTCTGATTGAATTCCCTGGTAGCAATTCTGGCGCAGGAAGCAGTAGTTTTAAAAACTGTGTTTATGTTTTCATTTGTTATTGATATCGATCCATTGCGTTTCCTATTAATAAAGCAAACCATGCTTAAAATTTTGTAAAAAAGATTTTATAAAAATGCTAGTCTACAAAAGTATTTTAGTATTTAGTAACAACAATTGTTTAATAGCTTTGTGCGCTTAGTGCTCTCTAAAAAGTGACAATGAATATGCTTGTACAGAAAATGACCAGAGTTCTTGTATCTTATTTTTTCTAGAAAAAAAGCCCTGGTCATGAGGCTGATCACTATATTGAGTATATTATCATTTTATATGCAGTTGTATGGCTTAATGGAAATACTGCTAACTGCAGCACACATTACATTAAACTTTTGCTGTAGTGATTGGTTAAATTTATTTAAGTTAGGCTAGGTATGTTTTGGAGGTATGAAATTACAAAAAGAACTTAGAGGATGGCAGCATTAACGATTAAATAAAATTAAATATATTCTAGTTCTTTGAATTGCATTCCATATGCAAAATCTTCTATCCGTTGATTTCTGGAAACTAGACCTTCTTGTCATTGGTCAAAACCCTGTCTATATTTCAGTTAACTTTCCTTCATTCATAAAAGTTCTATAAATTAAATGATAATCTACCTTTTATTTTGTCTATGTTCTTTGCGTCAAGTACCGGAAAGGAATAATCTTTACACCGCTATTAGCTATACACATGAAATCCTTCCTGACGTTGAACATAGAGTTTGCTGCTTCAAGACTCGGAATTCACTTTATTCAACAAGAATCGTTTATTGGCACTGTTCCTGTTTTAATCTCAACACCAATTGACCACTGATTCTTTTCCATCTTGAACATTGGTCAGCACTTTATTTAAAAGAGATCTTTTAATTTCTTTTGGCTTAAGCGACCCCCTTTAATCCACTTTCACTCGCCATCTTTGTTGCATTTCCTTTTTCTCAAAAACAATCACTAGTTCGCGACATTGTCTTTTACTTCCCATTCAATGCATTCATTAATTGTCACACAATAATGCAGTGCTATTTTTCTATCTGTAACAATATAGATAGTCATTATTATTAAACATGTCATTACTAAGCATTTTTATTCTTTTGCTATTCTCTGCTTATTAAACACTAAAATCATTAATTAACTTTTACTTTATTATTGAACTCACAGTTTATAGTTCATAGTTCATTCTTTACTGCTAATTGTTCACAACTTTTAATTATTGATAGCATTTTATTGTTGACACTTGAGAGAAAAGTGAATCGATGTACTGCAGAATAATAATAAGGTTGTTGTATTTTTTTTTCTGGCCCCAATATCATATGGCACAATACTGAGGATATTTTATGGAAAAAAGCTCTTTTGTGTAAATTTGCCCAAATTGCCTAAATTTGGCTAAATTTGTCTAAATTTGTGCCTTTAGCACAACTCTCACAGTGAGATCAAATCCTAATTTGGGATTTTGGTGTAGATGGATTTATTACTGATAATTAGGGCCCTGATTATATGCAAAATGCATATTTGTTATTAAGCGGTATTTCAACAAAATTGTAAGTTTTCTATGCATCTCTAATGTTTTTTGATAGAATGGCCTATTTTAATCAAAAAACATTAGATGCATAGAAAACTTACAATTTTGTTGATATACCTCTTAATAACAAATATGCATTTTGCATATAATCCGAGCCTTACTGATAATTAACATTTTCCTTCATTTTAGTTACTTGTTCATGTATTGTAATCTTATAATAATCTTTGCATTTCTAGGCTTATGTATGTGGACGATGTCCTGAAGTGCTAAAATGGAAGCCTCCTAGTATGAACTCAGTGGATTTCAAATTACTCATTATTAAAGAGTCAAGACAAGGGTAAGTTATTAGAAGGTTAATCCAAATGGTAAAGTAATGCTTTCTGTATAATAATCTGACGTGATTTGTGTGAATCCCATTGTTTATAAAATCTAGTTTTAAGGTAACTAGAAAATGCAGTTCTTTCAAACATTCCAAAACCACTAACCCATAGTCCAAGCATAAAAACTGACTTGAATTTAAAAAGTACCAAACAAAAATCATAAAACAACAATAAATAAGTTACTTATCTTATTAAATTAGAAGAATAATTCAAATTAATGAAAGCTATGTATGATATGGACAGTGGAATCTTTCACTAAAAGATTGAAATATATTTATATATTATTTGTCAAAATAAAATTTAATTTCAAACTGGATAATATTATATGTAATAGCACTCACCAAACAAAAATATATTCATCCTTGCAATTTCTCACTTAAAGCTATGCACTTCCTCTCATTGCATGAATTATGGTGGCATTGTACTAGGAATGGAGTCTGCTGGTCATCAGATATAGTTGACATCAATTCTCTTTCAATAAATTGTACATTAACAACAATTCCTTCATCATCCAACAACTAGATAATTCTGATGTCTATTTGGTGTTTCACTTGCTGTTCTATTAGTACTAAAGATTTTTCAGTTAGAGGTTCAATTTAAATCAAGTAATGAGGAAGGCTAGGATGTATTAAGTGCCCCATTAGTATCTCTTGTTCTTTATCCCTGAGTATCATTGCAGTGGTCATCCTGGATTAAGTGCTGCATTTGTCCTATGAATAATGCATAAAAACAACAGTTGGTCATCTACAATCATTACATAGTTATCCTAGTTTAAACAGATTCAGATGTTAAACTACTCTACACAATCAGAAATCTTCCTCCAACTTGCTTAATTACAAGGACTATCTGAATTACTTCTCAAATACACTTTCAGACAGAGATATAACTTAATTGGCTTGATAACATTTTCCATTTATGATAAAGTTCAGTTCAGTTGCTTATATGAAGTTATTATTCTAAGTTATTTCTGAGATAATCTGTTCTAAACATTTGTAGACTAAACCGAGTGCACCAAACCTTCGTTAACATTGATCGCTGCTAAAGCAACGATCAACTGACATTTTCTGTGCACCAACGTTCGTGAGAGGTTTCAACAGCCGCTAACTCGCTGATCAGATGGCAAATTTTAGCAGCTCGGAAACTGGCGAGTTAAAATTGCAGCATTCAATAGAAAACTCCCGTCAGCCCCGCGCCATCTAATATTTAGAGATGGCTGGCTTCAGCCTCGATTGAAACCGACTCCTGTAATTTTGACGATGAAGTAGCTGTATTTGAAAACGTAGGTGCTGCTTTTATTTTTACGTTTTCATAATTCACACAGCACGTAATTCCTATTAAATATTCCGAAAATAATGTTGAATAAGTTTACTTACTGTGAAGATTCTTATCGGGACATTTCATATCGACAATAAAAAAATTCTGTCCACGTGTATTTTTTTCTATTCCGTGGAGGCTGCCATTTTGCGCCTATGCACAGACATCCGGAAGTGACTTTCATTGTTGTTAACGAATCACAGCCACTTTTATAAACACATTCGATGTTTAGAGAAGATCAGTAAATAACTGGTGAAAGATTGTTGGTGCACAGCAACTTTTACTTGACGTCAGGTTTTTCACTATCGCTTCTGTAACTAATGACTGCTTCATTTGTTGGTTGATGCACTCGGCTATAAGAGTTACTACCATAATGTTCTTTTATGGTAGAGGCTAATGTAATGACTGATATGACTTGAAGTTTTTTTTTTTTTTTTGCAGTCAATTTCATGCTTAGCATGTATTGGTAGTCCCTTTTTTATGAGCATTAGTTTTTGGCCACAGTTAGATGTATGGTTGGTGATCAAGTAGATGTAGTAAATCTTTACATCTTAAACTTCATGGCTTACAAACCCTTTTTCATTTGAAACCAAGATCATTGCAATTATATCCTGACTTAAAGTTCTAACAAAATGCAGGTATAATTTGGATGGTAGAGACAGACTGTAACTTATGTTTGAAGCTATTAAATTTTTGTCATTTTTCTTCAAATTTGGAAAATGTTAAGCCTTTAGCAAAGTCAAAAAGAGCAGATGTGATGCCAAGAAAAATGAAGAGTTGCTTTTTTTTTTTTTTTTTTTTTCGGTTTTAGTATAAGTGAACTGGGGTTCCATTGACAAAAGTCCAATTTCTTTCTCATTGCACCTATGAGAAAGATGAATTAAATGTGTTTCACAGCCAACAAAAAAAGCAAACTAAACATGTCCAATGATGAACAAATATCGACAACCTGAAATCCCTCTGCAGGCTCATAAAAAAACCTCCGAAGTGCAGCTTAAAATCTCGAGATTTCGTGTATTTTAGGAAATTAAGCCGTTTACCAAAAATAACCAAAAAAAGAAATCTCCACTTCGTCTGAAGAACCACAAAAAAAAAAAAAAAATAATGAAATGAATGCCTATATAGCGTGCTTCACAGGAACAAAAATGTCCGACTGATGAAAAAAATAATCTTTTGTAGCTATTTCACAGGACAGTGAATTTCTCTGCAATGTTTTTCATCGAAAGATTTGCAGTGACCAATTCGAATGGATGCTCAATGATGTCACATGATGCGAAATTTCAAAGATTTTTTTTTTTTCCACTCCCAGAATCCTTCTCAGCAATATCTGCAGCAATAAAAATCTAATTTTCAAAACTAACAATATTCCCTGGCCAATTCTAATGCATTAAATGAAAAGCTTTGAACTAACAGATTGTTTCACATCAGATTGCAGCAGACATAATTTTGCTGCAATTGCAGTAAATTTGTAATAACTCGTCATTCACTTGAAGTGGAGCGAAAATTGAAAACCACCATGTTTAATTTTTAGATAATCAATTGGGACGATAGATCGATCGTCTAGTACAATTTTGAAATGTTTGCTCAAGTCTTCCTGTCCAATGACAGTAAGTATCATTCCGTTTTCTTATTGTGAACCGGACTTCCACCTGAAGCTACTTTTCGAAGTTTTTTTTTAAGAACCGGCAGAGGGATATCGGGTTTTTAATATTATTCATGGTTGGATATGCTTTGTTTGCTTTTTCATTGGCTGTGAAACATGCCTTAAGGATTCAATTTATGAACATTGATCGTAAATCAATGCGATTGTAAGGATGGAGTTTGCTATGTAAAATGTATTTACTGGACTGTTCTTTACAGAATGTCCTTCAAAATATAGTTCATTCTCTTTACTCTCCCTTTCCAGTTATGGCTTTCTTCTAATCTTCAATTCTCAGTAGGCACTTCATAAGTACAGATCCCATACAGTGTTAAATATTTTAATAGGCTGCTTGACTGTGGATGCATGGTTACCAGAAAGAATTTTATTGTGACTTTTATCTGAGGAAGAGAATTGATGAAAATTCCTGGATTTTTTTTTTTTTTTTTTTAATGTTTAATAGTAATTTACATTCATGTGTGTCCAGATTCTTTTATGGCTAAAAACAGAAATACACACACACACATTTGTTACATGATTTCAAGTTAATGTTACCATCAATACAGAGGTGGCTATTTTTTTTTATTTTTTTTCTGTTTATGAGTTAATTTGTACAAAATGTGATAGTGAACAAAAAAAGTAAATAAATAAATAAATCTATTTGCAAAGAAGCAGCAAACTTACAATGTCTGTGCTTACTATTGATAGTGAAGATTTTATTCGGTTAAAATAGAAATTGTGAGAATGAAGTAAACATCCAAATAAGGAGCTCAGTGTGGAGTTTTTTAGAGAGATAAGAGATTTAAGAAAATAGTAATAAATTTGAAGCTTAACAAAAAACTCCGTTAAAAAAGATATTGCAAGTGAAATAGTTTATTTTATTTCATGTAGTTAGAGCTTATTACTTTGATTTGGAATAAAAATTAATTGATAAGACAGTTTGACTTAAAAAATTGTTAATTCTCTTTGGAAAAACATTTTCTTCATATTAAAAATTTAAAATCAGATTGAATTTGAAATGGCTTTGACTTTGGTTAAAATAAAAATCACATGACTTAATCTCTTCATAAAACTGTAGGAATTAGTGCTTTTAACTTTCATTTGGTTAACCATCGGACCTGGCTTCTGGCATCAATTTGTAACTAGCTTTCGGCAATCAATTTAAAAGTTGGTAAAAAAAAAAATGATTTAAATATCAAAGAATTTAAATTTTCCAACTTAACCCTTTATTTATTTATTTATTTATTTATTTATTTATTTATTTATTTATTTATTTATTTATTTATTTACTTTTTTCTAATTTTGCAGTGTAAGAATTTACTTGCCAAGTTTATATTAAATAATAACTACAAAACATAACTTAAAGTATTTGAGCAAATATTTATGAAATGGATGGGAAAAAAAGAAATCTGATAAATCTTATGCTGTGGAAACAGAATTAAGATAAAAAGACCATTACAAAGCAAAAGAAAAAAAAAAAAATCTTTTTTTGTTTGTTTTGTTTTGTTACGGTAGCTGTGCAGCTTCTTTTAATTTAATTAAATATTTACAATATTTTTGTATTTTTAATATTTTCAGAATGCTTCCTGAAACTAAAGGTCTTCTTTTTGTGGGAGGTCTTGATACACCTTTTTGTGAAATTAAGGTGAGCAAACATTTGCTAAAATAAAATTCTGAAATATTTGTGGTATGAAAAAAAAACAAACATTGAAGTAATAAAATAAATATCTTTCCCGCTCTAGACAGTATCCCATCAGTTTTTCAGCATTTTTACTTAAGAGTTATTTCCACAGTCAATATTGGATCATACTTCTTTCCTTTTTTTTTTTATTGATTTCCTGTAAAACATCTTAACCAAGTGCTAAGCCTTGAAATTCTATCCTCAACTAAAAATGCTTTCTGATGGTAATCAGTTCGATTCACAATTGCATTTGCTTGCACAGAAACTTACAAATTATAAAGCTATTTTTTTTTTTTTTTTTTTTTTTAGTATATGTAATAGTAAAATTTCAAATATATTTATAGAATTCACCATTTTGAAAATATTAATCAATAAATATCAGAAAACAGAAAAGACATAAATCTCACACAGAGGCCCCAAAGAATGAATGGTACCATACAGACCAAGTGAAATGCTCACTGTACAAAAAATTAAGTCACCTCCCATTTTAAGAGGTTTACTTATGTTAGACATAAGCAGAGGGTGCAGCAATTTTAAAAGCAGCCTACAAACAACTGTTTCATGCACTATGGAGTTCATACAGTGACCAGAAGTGATTGTGATCATATATGTGTTATTCGCTCCATGAAACATGGGTTGAGCAAAAGATGTGAAAGAGTGGCAAAAAGGTGATTGGGTTTGGCCGAGCCAAAGGGTATATAGTACAAGAAGTTGCTGATTTTTCAGGTGTGTTGCAATGTGTCAAAAAGGTCTTCTATCAGTGACGTAAATCACAGTTCATATCTAATCATCATCAGAACTGGGATAGAAAGACTGTGCTCATCAATTGAGACACTTATCATGTGTAGTTTGTTGTGTGGGCAAATGAGGCAGTTATTGCTCCAGTCAGTTAATGCAGGCCTACAACAAGCTGTTTCTGAAGAAACACCCAGAAAGGAACTGTATGCCATGGATATCTGGAGCATGGTATCTCAGAAAAGAGCAATGTTAACAGCTATGCATAAGACTGAATGCATTCAGTGGATGCAGCGCCACAAACACTGAATTATTGATTCTTGGAAGCATATTATCTGGTCGGATGAGTCACCGTTTTTGCTTGTGCTTGAATGATGAGAGATGACGAGTACGACATAAGCCACGTGAACCTTTCATGAGGATTGTATTTAAGGTGCTGTTGAAGCCGGAGGAGGCTCTGTGATATTGAGGGGGTGTTCCACTTCCTGGACAACCACATGTTGCTTTTTTTTGTTCATCAGTTCCAGAGTGAACACTAAATGGACATCCCAGTCTTCCAAGACAACAATTGTTTTCTGCACAGGGCTGGAAGTGATTGACGTGATGATCAATCGGAAGCCTTTGAACATCTCAACTGGCCTACCAAATTTGAACAGAAAATCTATGGAACATTTGAGCAATTAGTGAAGCTCCATTGAAGCCCTCCAGATAATCTGGCTTAACTGCAGAATTTGTTGCTGGAAGAAAGAATGAAAATTGATGTGAACTACATCCACACACTGGTGGCATCCAAGTCGGACAGAATTTCAGCTGTTCTTTAGTCTCACGGAGGCATCACAAAGTAGTAGGTGGCATACAGCCAAGGATGCCTAAATTTTTATCCAATGGCTTACTTGAGATTCTATTTTTCACCAGAATCCTTTATCACCTGAAACCCCTCCACAATATCCATGGTAATCTTTCTTCCTTGTCTTCAGACATCTTTAGTGATATTCTCATGTTCTTACTGAAGTGTCTATTTCTTCACTGGTAAAGTGTCTACTTCTTTACTAGTTTCCCCTGAACTAAATGACTACATGATTTTGTAATTTTTACTTTTTGCATCTCTGTTGTTTCTGTAAATTATGTTTACTGATGAAAATACAGTCCTGGTCTTTCAGAAAAGGCATTTATATTTTGTAGGTATTTTTTAAAGTAAGAAAGTTTTTTTCTATGTTCTTGTAAGAATTTTTTTATTAAAAATCTTTGCAGAAAGAAAAACGAATAATTTATAATATAGTTGAATCTTTTTCGATAATTTTTTACAGATGCCAAATGGTGTATAAATGATGCAAACAATAATTAATTAATTTTTTTAAAATGAAATGATTTTGATTTTGTTATTTAAGTCATGATGTCCTAGAATCAATCCTTTTCTATTTTCTAAATACAGGTGACCAGAGAGCTTAAGAATTTGGATAAGAAGATCATCGAATGCAAGTTTGAAAATAATCAGTGGAAATTCATGAGAGAAAGGACAGATAAATCCTTCCCTAATAGTTACCAGACTGCGATGGGTAAGATGAAATAAGTTCTTAGTTAATTTGAACTATTTGTTAATAGAAATATTGAAGAAAACGTTTCATTGTCTTATGCTGAAAACAAAAGATAAAAACAAATTCCACATTTGTATCCAGCATTATATAGATTTGTAATATAAGTTAATTTTATTCTTATATTCTTTACTATTTCAAAACTGCATTGATTGGATGAAATCTTTGCCACACGAAACTCTTAGGTGCAGCTACAAGTTTTGCTGTTCAAAATGTATATTGTGACAATACTCATATGTCGGTTAATTGTAACCCTTAAAAATA
>JAFIDM010005346.1:3721496-3737175 GCA_023159025.1 Thereuonema tuberculata
CTTACGAGGCGTGTAACGACGTTTGGAGGGGGTGAAGAGGAAATTTACCGAACGGGCTTTTCGGTTGGCGCCCAACCAATGCACAAACAACCCCTAAAAGACTAAATTCCTAGTGTACCGTTACAATATAGACATTTATTTATTTATTTGTTTGTTTATTTTATTTCAATTTATTTAGGTGTTTTTCAAAGGTACTGACAAAAGTCTATGTCAAGTTCTACAAAGACAAATCTGTAAAAAATGTCCAATAAAACACAGTAAATAAGATCATTGTTTAAAAGTTAATAACCATTATTAGATACATGATTTATTACTCCACCCAAAATACTGCATGTAACGATGTATACAATAATGATACTGTGTACATGCATTGTATATAAGTTCTTAAAATTACAAAGAAAAATAAATAATTGTTATTGCACATGTGAATGAACATATCAGCGTACAAACAGGTAACAGGATTTCTATATCAGTTTAGAAATAAGTTTTCAAGAAAGCCTCTATCAAGAATAGGCATCAAAATAAATGTTTGGAATGTCCACTATCTGCCTAAGGCACACAAATGTCAGGATAGCAAACATCTGATCTGCTGCCAAATTCCCTGTGTGTTCCGAATTAACTGAAAACTGTTGTGTATCCTATGTTCCAGCTGTGCAATCATAAACATGTCTGACTGATAAGCATTGTTTTATATGGCCCAAAGATAAAAATCCAGAGGATTGAAATCTGGAAACTATGCAGGTCAAGTAACAGGGCTACCCTGATTAGCCAGCATTGTGAGAAGTAATAGTTGAGGACAGCACAGTGACCATAATTGCCTTCTCATTTCAAGATTAATTTTATCTAATATCTCTAAAGAAATCAAGGTGCACTTCAACATTTAATGGAGATCAATTATCTGATCACCCAAAATACCAGCCCACACATTTAAATAAAACTGCTCTGTTTGTGTTTAGTTTGGACGATTCCGTATGGGTTTTCCTGTGCCCATAAATGTGCATTATGAAAATTCGTAATACCATTTCAAGAAAGTGAAGTTTCATTAGTGAATAAATTACAGATGCAAAGTTAAAAGTATCTACACAGTGGACAAGAAGCAAACAGCAACCAACCCTCAGCCTTAAAGGAGAATTTGCTGCAACTAATCCTTGGATGAATTGAAAATGATAGGAATAAAGTAGCTCCTTAGGAGGTATCTTCCAAACCATTATATGTGAAATCCATTATATGTGAACTGAATGAATGCAATTTTTTCTTTGGATTTTTAATAATACATTTTAATCACATTCACGATAAATTTTGGTGAAAACTTCTAACAATGACTACCCTCACTACGATCAGGGCTTTATGTTAAAACAGTTGACTTAACACATTGTTCACCTTATGATGCCAAATAAGTCCTTATGTTCGCTATCAATATTTCAAAAATAATGCATTTCTGTCCCCATGTTGTTGAACTTTTTTTACTGATTGTAGAAACTGTCACCAATGTTTGTCAGTATCTTTAAAAATATACAATATATGTGTGTAATTAAAAATATATAGATGAATTGAAGGCCAGTTTTCCAAATTCTGCTTATATTTGATTTTACTTCCTTGTCTCAGTACATCTCAAAACTAGTATTTCAGACAACATACATTTTCAAGGCTTTTTCCACTTTTAATATATGCAAATTTTTGTGATTCTTCTGATTTTTTAACTTTATTTCTTGGTTCCAGCAGCATTCAGTGATATTAAGCAGGGCTGTTGGACTGAAGCTGTGTAGCTGGTAATATTTTGGTGGAGTTCTGAAATTGATAATGTTTTACTGACTCAAAGTCAGACTTGACTATATTTCTGGAATTCCTTTTTTTTCTAACTCCATAGCCCTGATATTTAAATAAAGTATTCCCTGTCGTACATATACTCATGGACAAAAAAATTAGCGCACCAAGAAATAATTGCAAGATCGTAACGAAACTTGCAATGCAGGTACATGTCGGGGAGATATGCAAATGATATGCGTGAATTGCGCATTACGTATAGCCGGTAGAGGGCGTTGAACATCGTACTCTGTGGAGTATAAAACAGGTAACCAAAGCGTGTTTGAGTGTGCTGAATCATTTACAAAGGAAGAGCTAAGGTAGACATGCCATTATGCCGTGTTCGAAGACAGTATACGCAGTTGTCGCAGTTTGAGAGAGGGAGAATCGTCGGGATGATGGAAGCTGGGTGGTCAGCTAGGTGAGTAGCTCGTCAATTAGGCCGCTCTGATTGTGTTGTGAGGAGATGTTGGGACCAGTGGACCCGAGAGATGTCATGTACACGAAGACCAGGCTCAGGACGCCCTCGACAGACCAGTCGTCGAAAAGATCGCTACATAGTCAGAAATGCACGCGTACAGCCAACTGCTTCATCGGCCGCCATCCAGGCACAGGTAGAACCTTCACTAGGGGCCTCTGTGTCTTCTCGAACCATACGAAGGCGCCTGGCTGAAGGACAGTTGGTATCGCGGCACCCATTACTTTTGCTGCCCTTGAGGCCCACCCATCGACGCCTCCGTTTGGAGTTTTGCCGCGCACGAGGAAACTGGACTGCAGCGGAATGGCACCAGGTCGTCTTTAGCGACGAATCCAGATTCAATCTCGGCAGTGATGACAATCGTGTTTGTGTGTGGAGAGCCCGTGGTGAACGCTTCAATCCTGCCTTTGCTGTACAGCGACACACCGCTCCCACAGCTGGTGTGATGGTATGGGGTGCCATTGCCTACAATACACGATTACCCCTAGTATTGTTCCGTGGCACCATGACAGCCCAGCGGTATGTTCATGAAATCCTGCAACCACATGCAACGGCTCCCAGGAGCCATTTTTTAACAAGGCAAGGGTGTCACAAGACTGTCTCCGCACTGTTACTACCCTTCCTTGGCCTGCCTGATCCCCAGATTTGTCTCCAATCGAGCATATCTGGGATCATCTGGGACGACGAGTTGGGCATCCCACGAGTTTGAACGAACTAGAAGCAAGGTTACAGCAAATATGGAACGAAATGTCTCAAGACATCATACAGAACTTGTATGACTCAATGCCCGATCGTATCGCATCGTGCATTCGCGCTAGAGGGGGTCCAACGGAGTATTAACTCCTCCGTTCTTTTGACTTTTTCTCTGAAATAAATTATCCTTTTTCTTTGATTTTCTTATCATTTAATTATATCAAAGTAGTCATTATGTATGTAAATTTTCGTTTCATTTTGACGACTCCTTCTTGGTGCGCTAATTTTTTTGTCCATGAGTGTATTTATAGACTTTTGATTCTAATCCAGTTCTTTCCTCAATTGATTTCCTTGAATCAGTCGTATTCATTTAGAAAGGGATTTTTTTTTTTTCTCACAAGTTTGTCAGTTGACAGATAGTAATGATAATTGTATGAATTTTCATTCAAACTGATTAAGGAATGTTTGAGACTGTGGCTGTCACCTTTTAACTAAACAATATGAATTCTTTGTTGCTTTGATTCGCCTGAAACTCAGTTTATAAATAGATGCCAATTCATTGATATTGCATTTCTTGTAGCATTCCTGTTGTTCTGGTGAAGATGCAAATGTTTAAGTTTTATAGGAATTTTAATTAGTATTAAAAGTGTAAACCCTTTACTTTATTCTAGAGTATCTTGCCATTCTTCCTTTTTAAAAGTTATAATTGTGTTTCCCAGTCATTCCCAAATTGTAGATATAGAGGATTGATGAAAAAGGATTTTTGTTTCATTTTACAGCTAAATCTTTGACTGACTCATTGATAGTTCCAAAACTTTAATGTGTTAGATGAGACTTTTTTTTTTAGTTACTTCAAGTCCAAAAGTCATCCATTTTTAAAGTACATTGTGTATACTGTAGATGAAGAATTCTGAATTGTCCTCAACAGATTTTTATGCAAACATAGTTGCTAGTCATTGCACCTGTCCCCGAATATGTATTGTGTGCATATGTCTCCTTCTGAGAACAGCAGTGAATTTATAGAGGGAATGAGAGCAATCACAGCTGCTACAATATGAGGCTTTGTTGCGATACTGTTTCAGAAATTTGAAATGTAGTAACATCTTTTATCAGATTAAACTGAGGAGGACTTGAAAAAGTGTGTTATTTAAGCAAATGTACAACTGTGGGAGATTTATGTTCATAAGTCAATTAAGGATAACCACAGACTAGAAAAAGAAATTATCAAACACATCCCTACTTGTCTGAGTTGGTACAAACTCGATTTTTTTTTCCTTTTATTTCCCCCCCCCCCCAAAATAAGAAGATTATCATCATTTGAACAGCTTTAAGGCAATCTCTGAGAGAGTGACGTACTACTTTCAACAGTCCTTCCTGGACTTCAGAGCAGAGTGTACAGTCAAAGAGAGATTGCTTTGAACATCCATAAGCATTCACAATATTGTTCTTTTCATTTTTACAGATGTCCTCTCTCAATTTCCTAGCACGCAACGAATATATTCAACTACTTCTGTAGTTGAATATATTTATTCTCTGTGCTCCGAAATCCCCCCAAAAAAAGTAAATAATAATTTCAGCTTCAGAACTTTTTCATTACATCTTACTGTTTTATCTTAGAGCAAATAAAAGGAAATAAATTGTGGAAGTAAATTTTGTGAAATTAAAAGAAACCACAGCTCTGAATCCTTTGCTCTCTCTCTCTCATATATTTTGAGTCATACCAGTACTATAATGTTCTGATTCTTTGGTTATTCAATGTTTTTTATATATATAGAGAGAGAGAGATGTTCCTCCCCATTGTCATTTTGATGAAATTTGAGTTGTGAGAAATAACGATCTTTAAAAGAGTCCATACTATGGCTTTTATATTCGTAAACAGTTTTGCTCCTGTCTATAGACAGTTATTATTGAGCGACACTGAGAAAGCATAATTTTTTTCTCTCTTTATCTATATAAAAGAAAAGTTGATTTTTTTCCTGGCCCTATCTCTTCTTAAACCATAAGACATAGAAATACAAATAAGGTGGCAAATGTTAGATTGAGGATGCTCACATTCATTTTTATCTACTTGGGTCAATTGAAAGTCAAATGACTTACGATCTAACATGAGATCTCTTGAAACCTGCTCATGGATTGTGAGAAAGCAGTCACGGTCACAGGTAATAAAAAAATTATCTCAGAATCCAAGATCACGTGATCACAGGTTTTGCTAGTATATAGCGAAATAAAATAACCTCACATAAACTTGTTACATATTCTAAAAAAAGACGAGATATCTCATCTTTCAAAATATTTTATAAATTGATTGATTGATTGAAAGGATCACAGATACACTCCACTGGCACTGTGTCTCTATACCTATTGTACAGACCTTAATAAATAACTAAGGTTATAGACATAGAGAAGGATGAGGATATAAGCACAGGAAAGAAAGAAAACATTCCATAATTGGAATGTTAGCCCCATAATTCAGGCATATCAGCCAAGTTAGTAGGCCAACGTCAAAGACTGGGATCAGGTTCTTTCTGTGGCCATAGTTTCAGTTCAGCTATTCTCTTTCGTAATCACTGTTACAGATTTCCACTACGCTTCAATTTCCAGAATTATGATATCTATAATAGGAAGGAAGGAAGAAAGGTGTTCCAAGAAGATAAGCTTACATTTTTGTAAACTAGTTTTTCTTTCTTTTTTTTTCTTTTTTTTATACATCTTTTTGGACATACTTCTCATTGGATTTGACCTACAATGAAAGCTTAATCCTTGTAATTCTTCAACTATTTTAAACAGTGAACTTTGTTTTGTGTATGAAAGAACATCGAACAAATTTTCTAGCCTAATTGTTGTTGGTTTTTTTTTTTTTTCAGATTTTTAAATCCATCCCACAGAGTTTTAAGTTGCTATCTCTACACCCCACCCCTCATCCCCTTTCCAAAAAAAAAGCATTTTTTTTTTTTTTTTAATTTGTTGGATTTTCATGATCTTTATTTGTTTCTTTGCAAGATGTTTTTGCTATTATTAGTCATAGTTTTGTTTTGATTTTTTTATTATTATTATTATTATTCTTGCAGTAAAAACAATAGCCAGCAAATCAGAAGCAAAATTTTTTTAAAATATAGAATAATAATGTTTGACTCTTCAAAGATGATATCAAACTACATTAAAATCAAAAGTGTTTAGATAATAATTATTGTTTGTTGATTCAACATGAATTAACCCTCTTGCCTTCCCCTAGGAATCTTGTGTTGAAGTAAAGGAACTTCACAGAAAGTACCTAAAGGGCTTTTTTTTTTTAATAATAATAACATCAGTTCCATATTTTTGCTGTTAACAAAATGTATACATTCTATTGCAATAATAATTTCCAAAAATAATCAAAAAGTACAATTTTTTTTTCCTCAATTGTATTTTAATTTTCACTGCATGTTTTGCAGTATTAATTGTTTCCATTTATTTTAGTCTTTTGATTAAAGCCATCATTATTTACCAAGTATTAGTTTCATTTCTATCTTCTTTTTTTTTCTTAATGAAGAGAATGAATAAATGAATTTGTTCCCTCGTCTTTCATCTACATGAGCTTTAGTTGTCTTCATTCAGTGTTAAGATCTCATATCGAACAATCACAAAACTATTTTTTTGTATTATTTGATTATTAGTTAGCATTCAATAGCTTTGTCTCTTAGTTTAAAATGATCCTACTTATTGTAGTAATTAATCCTTACCAATTGGCAAGTCACTGAGAAAGTGAAATTTAATCTGAATTTTATATTATTAATTTGAAATGAAATCACTTACATTTGTAGAAACATTTCCCATTCTCCAAGAAGGAATGTTTGGATATCCCTTCCTTCCTTCATTGTCTCTTTTTGTAAATCAAAGGAATGACGTTGAATCTTAGGTTCCCTTGTATCTATCCCTCCCACCTTTGATACAATTTTGTCTCTTTTACTAATGATGGGATCCCACAAACAAATAACGCAACGATTCCCCCCCCCCAACCCAATAATGGAAGCTTTTGGAATTTTTCATTATAATCGAACTGTTTTCAGGCTTGTTGCAAAAATAAATGAGCTCTGCACCATCTGTTTGATGCAGCCAGTAATTATTGAATGAAGAAACTGAAATAATATTAGAACTACAGTAGAACTCCAATTATCTGAATCAATTGGGACCAAAACCCCATTTGGATAACCAAAAATTCGGATAATTGGATTTTTTCCAAAAAAGGGTCTATTTTAATTAATTACTGTATACATACATACATGTATGTTGTAAATAGGAGAAAAAACATATTTTTAAAGAAAAAGAGCTTTTAATTAATTAAATGAAAAGGCAACACTTTTACATTGTAAGCATAATTACAAGTGCTGTACATTAGTACAGTATGTTCGTACCGTACTGTAAATGAAATACATTGCTTGCTGAACAATAGCGCGCGTAGACAGAATCATTATTTTGCGAATCTAATTACGTTTCTATCTTAATTTTTTTTTTTCTGAAATTCTGAAAGCGATTCAGATAATTAGCGATTCGGATAGTTGTAGTTCTACTGTATCACTTTCATTCAGAAAATCATTTTTATTGTTTATTTTGATGACATTCAATCAGTTCATCATTTCAAAAGAGGTCAGTTCTATGAAATACTTTCAACGACACAAATCCTAAAGAAACAACTGAAATCAACAAATTCTAAATTGTTTTTATCTTAGAAGACAACCAAATGCCATTAATAAAAGTGAATCATTATTTGCATAATAAAAACATTTATTTTTCTTCCAACCCATTTTTTTTTCTTAATTTTTGTAGTAGTGAGAGAAATGAGAAATTGGAATTTTCTAAAATTGCGTTTCTTTCTATTGAAGGTGTGTGTAACAGCATTCGTTCTCCCGTTACAAAAGAGCGTCTCATTGAGTTCATCAATCACAGCCGATGGCAACCCAAGAGGCAACTTCCGGAATCATTCGACGCATCAACAACCAAGAAAGTGTGTGCATAATTCATTTCCTCCTCAATTATGTAGAACTTTTAAACACTTAGCAAAGGCTTACGGAAGCAAGTCTTTTGAGCTTTCTCATGTTTTAATCATATTTCCCATAATCATCATAAAGAAGGCGAAGAAGGAAAAAGGCTTTACTTAAAAATGATGTTTCGAATTATGAGTGAATGAGATTCTAAAGAAAATCAATTGTAAATGAAGGCAACTTTTATATATTTATTACAATGAATAATGTACTATGTTTTTTTATTGGAATTTTAAGTTTGATGATGAATGTCAAGGTTTGATGACATTTAAAAAAGTACTTTATTATTATTATTATTATTATTATTATTATTATTATTATTATTATCTGGTCTTCACAAGAACTCTTAATATAGAACCTTATGCAAGAGTTGTCCAGTTGCAAATACTTTTTCTTTTCTTTCTTTTTTTTTTTTAAATGATTTTATTTCTAACAATTGTCATCGGTCTGTGATATTTTCCAGTAGATATGGAGATTATGGGGGGTGATGTACATAATGAATTTAACTGGAAAATATGAAATTGTTGTTTTAATTTCTGTATCAGTTGTTAAAAAGAGTTGTCTATAATAAACTGTCTCTTATGTAAAAATAGTCCTCTGTAACCTAACTTGTAGTTTTGCAGAGTAATTTTTTATTGAAAACCATTTTACAAAGTTATATTCTAAATAACACACATTAAAATAGAATTGTTGCAGTCATCTTCTCTGAAGTGTTTTATCTAATGGTCAGCCACTTGACTGACTGCCCTAAGTCAAGAATTTTTATTAAAGATGAAGGAGTGCCAAAAACAAATAATGCTGTATTTAAAAAAGAAGATAATAATATTAATGTCATTTGCAAAATGCCTGCTCTCATGTATTGCCACATCCTTAAAGTTTTAGTGAAGAATTTCACATATAAGAAAGTTGTTTTTGTTTTTGTTTTGTTTTTCTGTTATTCTTGCAGCAGAAAGAAAACCAAATTTTACAAAATTATAAAAATGTGTCTTGTATGGCTTCCTTGCAGTGTTTTATTTTATGATAGCATTGTAAGTCCATTTGGCTCAAAGCACTGCGGTGAATTCTCATTAACAACTGATGTGTCCTATAGTACAACTATTCTTTTCATGTTAATGAGATGGAACGCGGTTTGTAACAAAAAATCAATGATAAAACTGAAATAACACAGTGAATTCCTTAGATAATGTATTTCTAGATAAGTTAAGTTTTTCATAATTGCCTTACCTAACTTATCTGAGGAAAACAAAGATTTATTTATAAAAATTTTCTTTAAAAATTTATATTTTTTAAAAAATTTATTTTCTAACTTCTTTCATATTATACTATATTTATTACAGCTTCATAGATGTGATTGAAATTTTCCTATTTTGCCAAATTTTATGCATATGTTATCGTAAGTTTGACAGTTGAGTCCCTAAACTGATAGAAATACTTTTTCATGGATGTTTTGGATATTTAATTCTATTAATCCATTTCTTAAAATTTAATTCTTCAGTGCAAAACAGATCAAAACATAACAGAATCACAAAAAAGAGCATGATTTTAAAGCAATAACTATATTGTATTTTACATTGGGAAACTCACAGTTTCAATTACTAATAACTTTTACCTTTAAATCCTATTTCTTTACTCTATCTCTAACGTACTGTGGTGTTGTGCATTAAATAAGTAAAAGGGGGGGAAAATGACTTAATAAACTTTCTCATTAATTCTATAGATCTGAGATCAACATTTTTCATAATTTTTATGAATCTTAATTTAAGAATTGGGCAGGGGTGGGGGTGGACAGAGCAGGGGGAAGTTACTTTCCTTCCTATAGCATTCTTTTAATACTTGAAAATTAAAGAAACTTATTTCCTATAAATAAAAAAGTATTGGGTTGTGAAGTTGGACTGTTCGATACACATGTATTTCAGGCAGTGATAGATTTGAATCTATGAAATCTACTTTTACAGTCCTTAGATTGATAGAAAGTACCTATGATTTGTAGGTCTGTGGTCACCATCAGAATTTCGGCTGATGACGTGCGTCTTTACAACTCTATAATTTCTTTGTAATTCCAAATTTAATTACAGAACCATAACTTAAAAATTAAAGAGGGCATAAAGTTCCTACTTTGTCATTTGATTGCTGAAATAATCACTGAAGTTTAGTTTATTGTATTTAGTGGTTTGACTCTTGTACCCATATTGTTTATTTCATTAAACATTACAAATATGTTTTGTAAATTCTTCTTTGTTCCATCCTAAAGAACAGTACAATTTTACGTTTGTTTCTTATTTTATTTGTTTATTATTATTTTTTGTTTAAAGAAATGCTACTCAACCATATATTTTCATTTTATCAAAATGAAATAATCTTTTCTGTGTTTAGTTTATGATGCTATTCAGTTTTTTTGGTTTCTTTGTTGAGCTTAATTTCAGTCATTACAAGAACTCTTACAATTGGCAAATTTAAGGTAATAGTTTAGTTTTGTTAACTAATAAAAGAATTAGATCAAAGGACTTTTAAGATTTGTATCTTAATTACTTGAACTTGGTAAATTATTTATTTATTTATTTATTTATTTACTTATTTATTTATTTATTACATTAAATTTATCTATGTTTTAAAATATGTGGTCTCAAATTATGGCAGATCTGTACATTAATTCTGGCTTAAATATAAGCATAAGCTAGATTTTTTGTTTGTTTTATTTTGTTGTTGTTTTCTCTTACTATAATTCATTGTTTTCTCTTATTTTAATATGTAATCCACACACACAACAGCTGCCCTATCAAAAGTATATCGATACCTTTCCAGTATTAGAGATCATCCTTAACTGAAAGAAGTCACGAATACATTGTGGTGTGATTTTCATGTAGAAACAGATGTAAACCAAAATTAAGATCAGATCATCAGACTGTAAACATCATTCATTAACGAATAACCCTCCAAAAAGTGCTCTGGTTAATATCTTGGCTCTGAGATAGGTAAAGCCAAGCATGAATGTTGCTATGAAATCTAGCTTCACAATCACAATTTGGTAGAGGTACTCTCTGTTCATTACAGTGACTACTAGGGAATTACTAGAAAAAAAATGACCATTGTCTCTAGGATAAATTCTGATATCAGATCCTTGCAAGCAGCTAAGTTTAATTTCTCCTTAAAATTCTCATATCATAACACCCTCATGTAGATAGTCAACATTAAGACATTGCCATTATGAAAGTCATCCACATAACATCACCAATGCCTGCCAGTAATTCTGATAAGGTAGTACAAGTGTTTTTGTAAGACCACTGATCAGTGAACGTCCTCAATAGAAAGCTTTTTTGTGGACGTGGCTCAGTACAAAGGGATACTGGATTATGAGTAGAGCTAACTCTGGAGTTTAATGAGGATTTCATAAAGTAGTTTTTAATATTATATTGGAACAATTTGGCAAAAATGCATTTCTTGAAAGTTGAGGCCATTTCAGATAAGTCTTGCCAGGCTTTACAGCTGTATTATTTTTTTTATTTATTTATCTATTTTTAACGGCAGACTTTGATTGAATAATCATAGTGACAGTGTGTTAGTGCTCTTTCCAATGTTTTGAAAAAGTGCACAGTAGCACTAATTCTATGTTGTATCTAAGTAATGCTAAGTATGCCACAATTTTATCATGTCTGGATACGTTTGAAAGAGCAGTGTCAGTATGTGAAATGGGAATACAATTAAGATAAATATGTATCATTTACATTATGTCCAACATTAATCAGATAGCAAAATTCTTCAGCCAAAACAAATTCATAATCCTCTCAAATGCAGAGGATGGGAGGAATAAGTGAATTCATTTACATTGTTGCATAAAAATGTTTTGGAACGGAGTTCCTTTATTTGCCTGAACATAAACAGGCGAAATATATGTATTTTCCTGGAAGTTTTAGCAATGATTGAATAAGATTCTTGTTTTTAAGAAACAAGTCTTTTGACATTTTAGACAGGTCTAGTCCAAGTAAATGCAGCACTGATCGAAATCTTGCCACAAACAGTGGAAGCAAAACCAGACACAAGCAGGAAGGAGGAGGAGGAGGAGGTCGGGGGACAAAAACACGTATTAAAAGCTCTACAAGCAAAAGTTGATCAGTCACAATGTAGTCTTTTGTTAATGTGAAATGGACTAATATGAGAGTGGCAAATTAAGATAGAATTTATTATTTAAAAATCCTTCATTTCTCAATAAGTGAATTCATTAAATCTATTCAAATATCTTTATTCTTTGATTGCCTGGTTAAATCTTGCAAGCTTTTCATTCCACATAATCTTCTGAAATCTTGTGGAAATGTACGTGTTTTGTTTCTTCACTTACAATTGATAGTATTGCCAAAGAATTAAGTCTGTCTTAGATTATTGTTAACCTCAAGTGTGTTTTTGGATGACAAGGGCAATGTGCTTCCTCTGCAGTCTCGTGGAACAAAACTTTTTTATACAATTTAAAACATGACATTTTTTTAATAATCTTCCCAAGTATAATCAATCCTGAGAAGCACAGGCCCAATTGGGTAAAATTGGTCCAATTGCTGTAAGACCTGCCCTGATTAATTTTAGGTGTGTTTGTAAGTATACCTTACATCTAGATTTAGATCTAATAATACTTGTGCGTAGAGCTACGAAACATATTTTTTTTATTTATTGGGAAATTTTTTTTTTTGTAAAGTCTGTAAAAAGAACTGGACAGTCCTTTAGTAAGGAACTGAAACTATGGAAATTCTTTTTTAAGTGAACTGGAATGAATGTAAAAGATTTTGCATCACATTTGAAGAAGGAAGTGAATGAGATGGCTAAGTATTAAAAATTGTTCACGATTTCACATCCATGGATGTTAAATTGTTTGGCAACATTTAGTCTGTATGAGTGGAAGTTAACCTGGTAATGGATCAGACCAAATAAATATCTCCTACCAGTGGTTTGGTTTCTCCCATCTACAACATGTGGCTAATTTTTTTTGCTTACTGAGTCGGTGCTTGGGCATAATAAGCATTTGAATCCTTTTATGAGCATTTTATTGCTAGACCTTGAGCAAAAGGAAGGAGAGTAAATTTAATTTTAATTTTGTAAATTGGAGAAACATTAATAAAAATTAATAAATTTTTGTATATATTATTTGCTCTCAAAGATTACTTTGAGACAGATTTAGATTTTAATCTGATGCTGGGTTAAGTTGAATAATGGCAACTGATTTATGGCTTACGCAGTTTTTCAGATGAAAAAATAACATGGGCATAAGTTGACTGTAGCCCTACGAAATATTTTATAAGAAAAGTATTTGAAATCACTAAAAATGTAATTTTGTTGAGACCGTACGATATAGATTTAGTTTTTGTATCCCCTCCCCCCACCTCACTATTCTTATTAATTCACTACATTATGCAATGTAATTATATCCTCCTAAATAATTTAGATAGTAAGTGATATTGATATGCAGATATCTTGTGTGTGTTTTGTTTAATATAAAAATCATTGCAAGCAGAAGGATAGGACTAATTTTACAACTAATTGATTTTGATGATTGTGTTATTTCATTCTTTATATGATGTTGTATTTCATAAATTTTTAATAAAACATATTTAGGCAGAAATTGTCATGAAAATTGGTTTAGAGTCAAGCTCCTCTGTTTTTTCTTTATAAAGGAAGTTAAATGCCTTCATTTCCTGTTAATTTTGGGCAAATTTGAACTAGTTGGAAAAATAAATATGAAATTTAAATATTATTGAATGTTGAAAGCATTGCAAATTTGCTTTTCTTATTACAAAAAAAATAGAATTATTTTGCTAACAAGGAGAGTTCATGCTATATAACATGAATTAAATCATCTTTCTGAGATGAAAGAGCAACCTACTTCCAGTTTCAATATGTTATGTTAACATTATTTGAAATTAGCTGCCTTGAGTAACGCTATAATGCTTCAAGCACACTGATGGCAAGTACAATGATATAATGCAGTCCTTGTGGGCATTATATTTTGTTTTCTTTAATTTAATTTAAAAATAATTGAATTTAAAAATCAAAGTTAAGGTAGCATGAATTCATGTCTGCGTTTTATTTTACAGTTCAAAATGTTAATATTTTGAATTGAAATTTTGACAGAAATTTCATTAATTTTACAAAGATGACAGATAATACCTAGACACAAACACAAAGGGATATAAACCTTAAGTACGTTAGGAATTACAGCAGTAAGATGCTAAAGAAACTCCAATTAAAACAACAAGTAGTGAAATTGACTCTCAAAATCATTTGTGTGTCTAATCATTTCATGAATTCCTAGTGAATTACAAAAGAATAACTTGTTCTATGATATACTGTACAGTGTTGTCCCATTAGGTTAGTGTTATTTACAAAAAGGTTTTAAATAAAATAATAAGCAAGTTATTTGAAGAAAGATCTTTTAATTTTAGGATAGCAACTATTATAAACATACAAACTGAATTCTTTTTTAAACTAGCAAATTTCTAAGTTTCATGAATTTTCTAGCAAACAGTAACTCAATGAAAAGTCTTTGTTTTTGTTTTTTTTTAATTAAAATAACATTTTTAAAGAATATATCACTATGATTAAATCAAATTTAATTGATTTTTTTCTAATTATTAGAAAAGAAAATGAAGATTTATTTATTACAGCTTGTTTTCATTAAAATTAAAAGTCATGTTATTATTCATAGTGTGTGTAATAATATAATTAATTATTATAATTATAATTATTTGTGTGGATGGTCTTATAATAATTAAAAGTCATGTCTTTGAATAATCTTTTAAACTGTTTTATGAATAACAATTATTTATTGGGGTAATTTGAAAACGGGAGAAGGAATCTTGCAGGCTTTCAATATACATTTCTTTAGATTTCATATTTCTATTTAGAAACCTACAGTAAGATCAAACAAATTGACTGAAATTAATGGATTCAAATGACAACAGTGGAATGTTAAGGATAGCAATTGTTTTTAATTATTTTCAAGCATGAAAACCAAAAGGAAGACTTTTCTTAAACATTTAATCTCATAATTTTTCTAATAATTCAAAAATCTAAAGTTTAACATTGTGTCATCGATATAACCACTGAATATTTTTGTGTATGTGTAAATTGCTTCCAAAATTTTACTTCAATTGCTTTAGTTTTCTCTGTTATTAATTATTATTTTTCCATTAAATTTGTAAGATGTATTCATGTTACTTTTCTACAACGGCATTCATGAAATCGTTTTATAATTTGTAAATGAGATACTCACAACCAGATACAGTTCATTACTTTTTATGTTTATTTTTTTTTTAGTATTTTATGATTAATTTCCTACTGCTTTGCTTATATATATCTTTACCTTATTCAGTTTTGTTTTATTTTTTCCTAGATATGAAGAGAGTAATTTTTGTCCAGTATATTATAGGATTTATGTAAATAAAAGATGTATAATTTCTTGTGTAAATTCAACAATATTTTTTCCATAAACAAAAACTTTGTAAAATGAGCTTTTATCCTTGCATTAAAGAAAAAAGCTATTGTTTTATCATTTTATGTTGTTAATTATGAATTTCATTTTTTAACTTCCAATTCTGTCTGAAAGCATGATTGTGATATTTTGATGAATAAACTCTTTACAGAGACCCAAGGAATGAAGGGTTGACTTAAGTGGTTTTATGAGTACAGTTATAAGAATCTCATCCCT
>JAFIDM010005346.1:3757868-3771511 GCA_023159025.1 Thereuonema tuberculata
AAATAAATAAATAAATAAATAAATAAATAAATAAATAAATAAATAAATTACAAAATTCTAGTCTTATGCCTATCAATTATCTAAATTTTAAACCAATTGAAATTCATTATTTATTCAAATTTCAATTATTGCTAACTAAGTGTTAAGCTTGATTTATATGTTTAAGTTTTATTTGTAATAATTATTAAAAATTAACATCCCAATTCTTCTACAATCCTTTGAGAAGTTCAATGAAAGAAGTCAACAACAAAATATCCTATTTTGCCAGAAGGTTCAAGCTTATTATTAGGCGGCTTTTTAAAGACAGTTTTCAAGAAATAAATCTTCAATTAACTTGTCACAGTGACTCAAGATCATTTTAGTCACACTATCTTTAGGGATAAAGATGTTAATATGTAACCCTGTGAACAGACATTAAATAGGCTTTGTGATTGGAGAGACCAATGTCTGCACAACATTTGCCTTAACTGTATTGATACAACATAAATAAGACTGATATCAAATTCATAAAACATCTACCTAATGAGATTTTACTTTAAAAATTAGAAAAAAAAAAGTTAAGAATATGAAAATTCTGGAACTTTATTTAATGACATAAAATGCTTAAATGAATTTGATCATTTATGTATTGTTTCAATCCATTGTTTCTTCGAGGGAAAAAAAAAAAACATTTCTACTAAGAGAAAATAAAATGAAATTAGAAACTTTTATGCAGGAAAACCAAAATCAATATCTGTAATTTTCAATTCATTTGAGAAGTATTTATAAATGCCAGATATTTCACTAATAAAACAGGAATGTATTATTTCAAATTAGCCTATAGTGAAAATCTTCTGATTCTTTATTTGATGATTTTTAATCAAATAATTTGTTTCTCTCTAAAATTCCTGTACTGAGTTACTTTTCCCGTGGAGACAAAACTCCTAATTTTCTGAAAGGAACTAAATTAAGGAGTAAAATCATGATTAAATTATGTAAAACAGGAAGATTATCTGAAACTTAGTTGTAATCATTCTGTTATTTCCATTGTAGACAAATAATGAAAAGTTTTGTCTAAAAGCCAACAAAATCAAAATTACACCAAAAGTTCATGAATTAGTGTTAGCCTTATTTCTATGGAAAGTAATGTGGAATAATGCAATAATTATATATTTTCCATTTGTTATGCTTTAAATTCAAAAAACAATGAATTTCCAAGTTTACCTCCAATGAGCTATTATTCTTTTGAATACTTCTCCAAATGAAATTTATAGGCAATCCAGTGGTTTTAGCTATAGTATATATCTACAGCCTAATTCCATGATAGCCAATTTGCAATACTGATTTACATATTATGTATTGCTTATGTTATTTAAGATTGAAGTTTTAAATTCACTTTTTAGAATTATATCACAATTGCAACATACAACATGTTAAAAGAAATCTTTGAAAATTTACAGACAATAAGAAACATTAATAAATAAAATCAATATTGCAAATTGTTTTTATCATGGGACTGGCTCTAGATATAAATATTGTTATTCTCAATATATAATTTAATAACAATGTGAACAACTGTTAGTAATTCACTACGAATCTGACTTGTTCAAGGGGTACATTTGGATAATGTATATTGAAGGGATACTCCCAAATAATATTACAACATAAGGTGCTGTTACATATTATCAAGAGCTTCACAGTTTTGGTTATCTTCAGCCATGCTAATGAAAATAAAGCTCTTACTATCATATAACAGTCTCTTGCTATGTTCTTTGTCCTGCAGTAAGTTGATTTCTCATTGAATTTAATATCAATGACGCACATGATTATGTTATAACTGTTAATCATATCTTGTCTCTTAAATGAAGCAAACTAACAATAACATTAAATAATTTTATGTATGTGTGTTTTATTTTATATAAAACTGAAAATTGTTTACTGCTAACAGCCAATGGTTACAATCAGCAGATGAAAATGATAATGTACATTAACTGTATTCTGTAATGTGGGTGTAAGTGTGTTTTTTTATCCTAGGAAGTGAGGTTCATCAAATCAGTTTGTCTGTCTGTATGTGTTGCTCACTAATTTGGAACCACTGTTGGATCTTTCCAAAACGTGTCATTCACATCAAGGACAAGAGATGGAAAAATTTAACAATATAAAAATTAGACTATGTGGGTTCTAATCAAGAAATTAGTAAAGGAAAGGCACAAAAATTCCCAGAGAAAAGCATTAGAACCAAAACAATAGATTTGCATCTGTTCTCAAACAAGGGATATTAATCCACTTATTAATTCTCTTGAACCCCATGCCATGAACCTTCGGTCAAAGAACCTATTACATGAGACATTAAGTTTCATATGGGAAATACCTACTAATCCTCTTAATATGTCTACATGAGCTTTATTATGACTAAAAAGACAACATAAGTAAATATTTGTGGTTTTAATTATTTATTTTTTTTTCAGAAATTGGAAAAAATCACTGTTTGTATTAGAGAGATACTGTAATTTTTATTTTTGGTTCATATTATTTTTATGACTTTTAAAAAAAACAAACAAGGTTTTAAGGAAAGCAGGCTTCAAATTGTTCTTACAGAAACTTCTTGGTTATGCAGTTGTCAAGATTTCTTTTGACTAAAAGAATCTTAATAATACTCAGAATCTGTACATTGCAAATGGAAACATAATTAGGCCCCCACATATAAAATAAGGTATATTTACAATTGAAATACCAGCACTTTCAAAATGCTCAATGTTTCTTTGACGAGTAAGGTATTTACATCATCCTTCGGTTTAAAAACATAATGGACCTGAACAAGTTAACCATATGACAATGGGCAAATGCATTAAGAGAAGGGGAGGGATTGATGGTTGTGCCTCCTTCATGGTTTTGTGATTGAACCAACAACAGGGAATAGAAGTACTAAAATACCCAGGATATATATACATAAAACAAGAATATGAATATAACATCAAATTTCAATCAAAAGTCTGTCAATTTTTAAATAAATATTAATATCAAAAAGTAACATTAAATTGTGATATTTAAACTTGTCAACCCTATTATGAGTATGAAGTGAATATAATTAAAATAATTTAAAGGGTGAAATGGGGGGATGGTGGATCTTTTTAGTTACATAAAATTAAAATTTCATGTTGAAAAAACCCAAGGATGCGTATATAACATCAAATTTCATCAAAATCAAATGTCAGTCAATTATTAAATAAATATTAACATTAAATAGTAACACTAAATTGTTATATTTAAATTTGTTAATCCTTCAATGTCCGCTATGTTGACGACCTCCTTTTGTATGCCAATCCAGAATCATAGGAAAACATCTTTAATATCATGGCAAGCATGCATGAAAATATACAATTCAAAATCGAATGTGAAGTTGATACATCCATTTCTTTCCTGGACTCCAAAGTTATCAGAAAACATATGCAGTTCCAACAGCGGCTTATCGAAAACTTTCTAGAAGGATACCACCCTAAATTTTAATTCGGCCTGCCCCATTGCATTTAAAAGGAACGTCGTCAGCATGGCCGTTAATAGAGCTTTTTTCCTATCCAATTCAGAACAGTTATTCAATCACGACATTAATAACATCATTTCCTTGATATTGCAAAATGATTATCCTATGCATTTTATCATGCATAACATCACAAATACTCTTGAACATAAATATAATCCTGCCAATAAGAGCCTGTTGAATAACCAAATTTATGTATTCATCCCCCATCATCCCTCCATTCTTTTCAGCATTTAAAGAGCATTCTTAAGGACATCACCATCACATCCTCTATCACATAAACTGATTTCTAACTAGGAATAAGACACCCACTGAAGACTTCAATCAAAAAGGCGTCATTTATGCTATCCCCTGCAACGAAGAGGCTTGCTTATATATTGGAGAAACATGCCAGTCCCTCAAAAACATCTCGCCCAGCATTCCCTAGTCATACAAAATAAAGATTTCAATTATTTAACTGTTGGCCATCTGAGAGATTACCCATCATTCACTCAATTTGAAACAACCAAAGATCATACGCCATGAACTCTTGACTTCAGAAGAAAAGTCAAGGAATCATATTTTATTAGCACTAACAGCAGTTCCTATAATGATAATTTATCAGTCTTCACCATTCCCCAATATGATTTCCACAAAAAATTCTAAATTTTATGTTACTAAAGAGATCCACCATCTCACCCATTTCACCCTGTACTTATTTTAATTATATTCACTTCATACCCATAATAGGGTTAACAAGTTTAAATATCACAATTTGGTGTTACTATTTGATGTTAATATTTATTTAAAAACTGACTGACATTTGATTTTGAAGAAATTTGATGTTATAAATATTTCCTTGTTTTTTTAACAAAAATTTTTATGTAACCAAAAAGATCCTCCATCCCCTGTCCCCCCATTTCACCCTTTAAATTATTTTAATTATAATTTCTTCATACTCATAATAGGGTTGACAAGTTTAAATATCACATTTTGATGTTACTATTTGATATTAATATTTATTTAAAAATTAACAAACTTTTGATTTTGATTGAAATCTGATGTTATATACATATTCTTGTTTTTTGTATATATATTCTGGGTAGTTTAGTACTTTGATTCCCCGATGTTTGTTCAATCACGAAACCACGAAGGAGGTGGAACCATCAATTCCCCCCCTTCTCTTAATGTATTTGCCCATTGTCACATGGTTAACTCTGTTCAGTCCCAATTAAACAGAAACATGATGTAAATACCTTACTCGTCAAAGAAATGTGGAGCATTTCGAAAGTGCTTGAATTTCTATTGTAAATATACCTTATTTTATATTTTATGTGTGATGGCCTAATTATGTTTTGTATTAAAAGATACACAGATTACACATTAAAATTCCTTCTACAAATGAAAAGATTTTCACTTATTACCAATGCTATGAATATCAATAATCAAATGATATTTCAAATTTACATTAATTATAGAAATTAACAACATAAAACAGGATTAAACCTGATTAAGAAAGAACAAACTGATAAATTAATATTATAATAAAATTTTAATTTCTGTTGTTAGAATGTAATGTTTCAATGAAGTTTTTAATACACAAAATCAGTCAATCTATTAAAATACACCACAAATTTCTTTGTCAATAGAATCCTAATTATATAATACTACACCATTTTAACCTTCTTCCTTCTATATTCCAGCGATATTTCGCGAAACCATATCGTTTTGCTTTTTTAAGCCTTTTTCTTTTCCAAAAATAACTTTTGAGTTTAAGATTAACACGTTATTGGGTTTTCTTTCCAATAAAGTAGCTTAATACTATTACAATCACGTATTATGTGTCATTATTGACATAAACAATTATTATGTTAAAATTAACATGTTATTAAGTTTTCTTTCCAATAGTAACTTAATATATTACAATCATGTGCCATTATTGACATATTCAATTATTGACATAACCATAAGGTTTTTTATCGAAATTTTTCTTCTTGACCTCTGATGATATCTTGAAAAAATGATAATGTGTTGGAGTTAACCATGTATCCCTTGTCCTTATTCATGCATTCGAATGATTTTATAATGCAGGCTTCAACGACATATCTACTGTGTTTATCCTTGATTTTGAATAATATGTTAACTTCTGAGTCCGGGTTATGCCGTTCTGATATACAATGTTCGGCCCAGTTTGATGTTTTTGGGCGGTTATTCCGGTATGCCACTTATTTTTGGAAAAGAAAAAGGCTTGAAAAAGCGAAACGATATGGTTTCGTGAAATATTGCCGGAATATAGAAGGAAGAAGGTTAAAATGGTGTAGTATTGTATAATCTAAATAGAACGTAATAAGTTATGAAGAATCCTAATTACAAAACACTTTTGCTGGACAATGCTTTTGTTTTGAGATAATGATTATAATGATTGAGATAATGATAATACTAATTCTTTATTCATATTTTTTCTGTTAATAAACAAAAGTAAAAGATTGTCTGCAAATTAATATCAAGGAAACATTGCGGCAACGCTTTACTTTGATCTGAATTTATCATGTTTTTATTTTATGAATTATAATTTTATTTTATTTTGTAAATTATAAATAACAATCATAGCTAAGATGAAAATGTTATATAATGTAAGTTCTTACATGTCAGGATTTTCGTGGACAGCAGCAAACTGTTCTTCAATTCTGAAAGATAATATTTGAAGATTTAAAAAAAAAATAATTAAAATAGAAAGTGTTATATAATAAATACTAGTTTTTTTTTTATGTGTACTGATCATAATTTGCTGTCATAAATAATACCAGCCATTTATTTATGACAGCAAAGAAAGTGTTACATGTTTTATTTTTTTAACAAAATTAATTTTCATCATTTATGAAAGGTATTCAAGTAAAAAAGTTGTTTTTGGAAGCAAGTTGCAGCTAGATAAACAAAAATAGGTCAGAAACAATGTACTAAATGCTTCAGCTTGTAGTGTCATTCAGCAATTTTATCACCTCTATCTAAAAGCAAGCCATGACATGTTCATCAATATAACAATAATGAGAAGAAACAGTTCTATAGCTCCTTTCATTTCCAAAAGGTAGATACAAAAGAGGACACCCCAATATATGAGATAAGCATAGCAGAATACTGTGTATGGAAGATTTTACTGCTAGGAAAGAGACCTGGTTTTCTGCAAGGATAGTATGAGAATAAGATTCATGGAAAGAGCAAGAGAATTGGAAGTAATTGCATTTAATTGTAAGTCTATCAGAACATTAATTTTGAAAAAAAAAAAAAAAAAAAAAAAAAAAAAACAATATATAATAAAATATAAAAAAAAAAATATTTTTTTAAAAAAAAAAAAAAAAAAACAAAAAAAAAACAGCAGATAATATAACATTGAAAGGTAAATGTATTTTTTTCCTTCTGTAGTGAAAGGAGTATAAAGTCGAATAAACTGACCTTGAAATGACCACCCATTTTGCAATCTAAGTTGAACTGGAGCAATGTATAGCTGAGCATTATCAAATCCAAATAATGTTTCAGACAATAGACCTAGGAGATAGTCTTTCATATTGTGTCATCAAATGGAAAGAACTTCATTCAATTTTTCATTGAATCTATTGTCAATGCAGAAGAAATAAAGATATAGAAGTACACAGATCACAACTGCCAAGGAATCTTAAATGAAGCCCAGAAGCAAAGATAAAAGACAAGGCAATGGTTGCTTTAACCAAGTGACCAAACACCATATTCTTAAATTTCCATACTCCATTCATATTTCATTAATATTATAATGAATATGAATATACAGTAGAGCATCGATTATCCGATTATCAATCAACCGAAACATCGGTTAACCGAAGGCGTTTCAAAAGACAAAAATTTTAAAAAGTAATTTGCAAATTAAAATTAAAAATTTAATTTCTTTCTGAGTGATAGATCTGATGATGGGACATAGTTCCCAAAACGCATAACGACAAAAACAATGCAACGAAGTCACAGGACGGATTTAAAATAAAGTAATTTATTATCTAAAACGTGACTTGGACCATAATTAAAGTCCGCCAAACCAAAGAACGACCGTGGCCACCAGATGTCGCAATAGTAGAATTGAATCGATTGTATATGTCAGTGTTTATGGCTTCTGATTGGCGACTCTCAAGCGAGGCAAACCTTTGTCAATAGTTTCTCTTAAGTCCTGGAATGATTAAGAGATCATAGGTGCATTCAAGGTCACAGTCGTTGTTTTGTTTGGCCGATAGTAGCAATGTCTAAAATGCAATGTAAGGTTTTGTGTTTAATATGTATCACTGTTTCTGTGTTTCATACTGCTCCTATGACTGGTACAATTTTTTCGTAAATGATCAGCTATTGGAAATATCAGTTATCCAAACACCTCCGTGCAGCATTGCTTCGGATATCGATGCTCTACTGTATTTCTAAAAGAACTATTCTTCACCTCTTTTTCAAGAATTACTGAACTCTGAACCCCTCATAAGTAGTTCTCCCGATTCTTAAAGTTTAACCCGTTCACTGCCGGATTTTATGCAGTGGAGGGGTGCTATGCATGCCGAGTTTTTAGCTAGTTAAGACTAACGCAATCGAATGTGTCTTTCGTTAGTTAATTTCGATTGTTTTTCACTCCAAAATAATCAGTTGCTTAGTTTTTTTTATATAAATGAAAATACTAATGAACAATTTAAACTGAGTCGACAATACAAAGATTAAAATTGATAACAATGCTTACAAATATTAACAAAAAAAAAAAAACAATAAGCTTGTTTTTGTTTTTAGTTATAACAAAAAAGAAAAAAAAAAATTTCAAATCACGTTGGAATAAAAGCTCTTAAATATAAGGAAATAAATTATAATTCACTGAAATTAAAGCCTTTTTTTTTTTTTTTGGAGGCATTTTTAAATAGATTGATATGCCAGCAGAATTTGGGATTTTAAAATACTGCTCATGATCAAAGAAATAATTTGAAGCGCCTTTTAGTGGCTAAATCAATTCATAATACAGGTGACAATTTCATTTTTCCAAGAAAACCAAAACAATTAGCACGATGAGTTAGAAAATATTCATCACCTTACAAAGACGAGTATACTCGGGAGTGGCACACAGCAGTCAAGATCACTAGAAGGAGATAACTCGGGGGTTGGCTCGGAATGGGTTAAAGGCTTTCAAACTTAAAACCGAACTGATAATGAACTGGTAATGAATCTATAAAACATCATCTGTTTAGATAGGCTTAAAAGAAATTCCCAATTCACATCGCACAGAACTTAGGGTGCATTTTTTTCCCTTTCTTTTTTATAATACTGGTGTAACAATTAATTGAAAAATCACTTGATTAGTAACAGAAATACTTGCATAGTTGTAATTATTAAAGATTATTCATAGTAACCGATTAAACATTTTCAATTAGAAAATCATAAAAAGTATTTCCTACAATCACATAACTTACTTGCATCCACCCAATATAACTGTTGCCTTCAATTGTGTAAATTTTCCCAGCTAAAAAAAATTAATAAATAAAATAAATAAATAAGTGATTATTATTTTTTTTCCTCAGTGAATAAAAGAATCAAATTTGTTATTTTTTTTTTTTTTTTGTTAGCAGCTCTTACCTCTTTAGTGAATCTTAATGTCTGCACAGCTAATTCTCTTGTAGGTGATAGAATTAATGCTCTGCATCCTGACTGAGCTGATCGAGTATGGAGACGTTCAAACATTGGAATTAAAAAGGCAGCTGTTTTCCCACTTCCTGTTCTTGCCATGGCAACAATATCTTTTCCTTCCATAATAAGTGGAATACACTTAGAAGCAAACAAAAACAAGTAACCTTTTAATATGTAATAATAAGTAGCTTTGTAAATTAACACAACAACTCTAAAATATGAAAACACCCAGTCTGTTTGAAAATGAGCTATCATAACAAGAACAAAACATATCTTCTAGATATTTAAACACAATAATTTCATTTTGAAATTAAAAGACCGTTATTTTAAGTATCTTACTTGTAGTCAGATGGTTTAGCATATAATTAAATGTTCAGCAATCCACGTAATCACCCTAGAGATAGTAACGATGTAAACACTATCATCCCAGTTTAGATTATTCCTTTTGATTTTATAACCATAACAACCGCTTATCCCTTTTGTTCTTTAGTTTACAGTTTCTCATTCATAGTTGCATAAGTTATATGTCATTAATATAATTCACTTGGAAAATATTTATCTTAAAATGAATGAAATATTAGATTAAAAGCAAAAGAAAAAAGAAAATTACTTCATGGTACCAAAGGAGTAAGCATATAAAACAGCTAAACAAAAAGTCAACAAAAAGTTGACCAACAGTTCTTGTAAATAATATTACATTCACAGAAATTCATAAATATTATCTAACATTGAAAAAGTCCTTGTGCATGGATGAAATGTTTGTAAATATATGATTTTTTTTTTTTTTTAATTTTAGTGATGCCTGACTATATATTTATTTGAATGTCATCTTTAATAATTACATTTTCATCCCTCTCTGCAAGGGACTTCTTCAGGTGATAAATTGAGGACAGGAAAATGTTTCTTCTTCCTCTATAATTTCGTTAGGATTACAAAATAAGAACTAATTAAACATTACAATTCAAATCAATTTTACACTCATTATTAATAATAATTTCTTTTATCTCTTCAAATTCATCGGGAACCAACAAAATTTTATTTTAGTATCATAATCTTCATAATCCATCACTACTAATTTATTTCTTTTATCTGACTTCAGTATTTTCCATTTTTTATCCTTTAATAAATTCTTATTATTTTCTCCTTATGCTTAGTAATATTCTGGTATCATGATTTATTATTTTAGTTCTCCAACACTTGATAGAAAACTTCTTTCTTTTCATTAATTTGGTCTTTAATTTTTTCCACTTCTGTAATTACTCTGATTTTGTTAAAACCTTTATTAATGTTTAAGTCAAAACCTTTATTGAGTGCTATTAATTCATCTCCATTTAGTTTCTTTTTGCTCAAATTTAGTAGTTAGTTAGAATATTTATAAAAATCCTCCCTTTTTTTTTTATTCTATCTAATTCTCTTTTTTTTTATTAAGTTTCTTTCTTTTCTTAAAATTCAACTCTTTTAAGTTTCTTGTATTATTTGATATTCTTTTAGTATTCTTAATTAGTAATGGGATCTCCTTTAAGTTCAATGGATTAGGTATAGTTCCATAAAATTTTGATGTCATTCCTCTTGGGATTCCCTTACAAATACAAAAACCCAATAAAAGCTAATAGATAGTCAAATTAAAATTGCCAAAAAAAAAAAAAAAAAAAAAATTAAAATCGTGATGGAACTACATGATAAAGAGTTATGGTTTAATAAAAAAAATGAAATACATTTTCTTAAAACACATATTTGAAGACATCATGAGTATTGAGTCTTAAGAAATACAACAAAAAACTTGAATTGAATTTTAAAAAAAGAAACTTAATGAAAAAATGGAATTACATAGAACAAAAAAAAATGGGAGGATTTTTATAAATACTCTTAACTGCATAGTAAATTTGAGCAAAAAGAAACCAAGTAGGGATGAATTAATAGCACTCAATAAAGGTTTTGACTTAAACATTAATAAAGGTTTTAACAAAATCAGAGTAATTACAGAAGTGGAAAAAATTAAAGACCAAATTAATGAAAAGAAAGAAGTTTTCTATAAAGTGTTGGAGAACTTAAATAATAAATCATGGTACCAGAATATTACTAAGGATAAGGAGAAAATAATAAGAACTTATTGAAGGACAAAACTAGGAAAATACTGAAGTCAGACAAAGGAAATAAATTAGTAGTGATGGATTATGATAATAAAGTAAAAACTATGTTGGCTTTGGATGAAATTGAAGAGATTACAGAAAATCCATCCTTTAAGTTATATCAAAAAAAATAAAAAAGAAATTCAAAGACTTAAAAAACTGAAAGCAATTAACTATTTCTAATATAAGAAAATGTGTGAAAAAATGACAGTTAAGTCGGTTTTCAAACCAAGACTGAAAATACATAAATTTAGAAAAATAGGAAAATTCTCCCACTTTGCCCAGTAATAAACTCGGTATGGTTCACCGACACAACAACTAGATAAATTTGTAAACTCTGTATTAAAGAAAATGCCACTATATGCACCAGAAGTAAAGAACACTTCAGATTAGAAATGATAATGTAAATAGTCATAAAAAAATGCTAAAACTGTTTTCATTGGATTTGGAGGCAATGTATATCAACATACCATTTAAAGAAGAGTTAGAATTAATTGGACAATTATTCATATTAAAATGTTTAAAAATATAATATATTAAAAAGAATCCAACGATATTAAAAGAATCCAAAATTGATAAAGAAACCATTATGAAGTTTCTAAATATTATATGTAATAATAGTTATTTTTGTTATCAGGATAAAAGCAAATTATAGGTTTTCCCAATGGGTAGTCCAATTTCTGGGACTATATGTAACATTTACATAAATTGGTTAGAACATCAGAATATTTAAAACAGAATAAAACTATATGAGGAACGCAGATGATACTTTGTTAATATGGAGAGGAATGGAAAGACAATTTTCAAAATTCTATAACTATATTAATTCAATCAGGAAGAATTTGAAGTTAACAGTTGAAAGAGAAAATGAAAACAAATTGGCTTTTCTAGATATATTATTAATAAATGATGGAAAAGACATTAAACAGCAACCATGTTTTGAATTCTAATTCTGAACATAATGTCAGAACCAAAAAAAAAAGGGGGTATAACAGAATATACAGAAAATAAAACATTATGGAATAAAAACATTAAGAATATGAAGAAAACTTTTGAAAATAATGAATACTGTAGTGCATTTCTAAATAGTGTAATAAATGAACTTTTTAAAGAAAAAAAAAAGAATAAAGAAAAAGGAAGATAATAACAATAATTATAACAAAGTGATTAAATTATCTTTTTTTTTTTTTTTAATGTTTACCAGTCCTATTAGGTATACCTATAAAATGTATACCTGTATTATAGGTGCTGATCGATTGTTATATATGGTTAATTAAAGATAATTAGAATTAAAAATTTATTATTATTTTCTCATCAATTACATCGCTGATTAGTTGAATTTTAATACAGCTGATATTTTTACAATTTTTTATTTCATAGTTTTCCCAATTAATTTGACTAAATAACTTATATTTTATATAGTTATCTAGTCTTTGACCATAATTATTATTTAATTTTGAAATATTAAAAATTTTTAGCCAATTTTTTCTAGTTCCTATATTTTCATTATAAATTTCTTTTGCTCTTTTAACTTGATAAATATTTTTTAGAATGGTTTTATAAATAAATTTTTCATTTATAGTTAAGATTTTGAATTTTTTTCTGATTTCTCTTTGTTCTTGTATTGTTTTACTTTTAAAGTTTATATAAATATTATCTAATATTTTAAAAGTTAATTTATTTATGTTTTTAATTTGATGTTTATTCAAAAATATCCAGCATTCAAGTCCATAATTTAGTACAGAATCTATTAAAGACTTAAATATTATTAATTTTTGCTTAAAAGGAAATAAATATTTAATTTTATAAAAAAGGTATGTGTATGTATGTAATTTTTTTAAAACAAAATTATAGTGTACTTCCCATGTTAATTTATTATCCACAAATAAGCCCAAGTACTTCTGTTGATATACAAATTCAATTTTATTGCATGTACACTTACTATTATTTAAATTATTTTGATTTAAATTAATACAATTGTTATTGTGTAGTATGAAATGTAAATCATTATTTATTATTTTATTTTTATTTTTGATTAACATAACTTTCGTCTTTTTACTATTTATAACCATGTTATTATTTATTGCCCACTTTGTTACATTATCCAAATCATGTTGGAGATAATTATATGCATTTGTCTGAATTTTGTCACTACTAAGTAATAGAACGTCGTCGGCATATATGTAAATATTAGAATATTTCACACAGTTATTTATAGAATTCATATATAATATAAAGAGCAAGGGTCCCAAGTTGGATCCCTGAGGTACACCAGAATGAATATTATACAGATTACTTAATAAATTATTAATTTTTATTCGACATTTTCTGTTTTTAAATAGTTTTTT
>JAFIDM010005346.1:3795974-3847117 GCA_023159025.1 Thereuonema tuberculata
TAATATTTTATCCAATTTGAGTACCCTTGATTCAATGGTACCATTGAGAACCTTGGATCTATCTTAATAGCTTAATTATATCAGACAGACAAATATATACAGACAGACGGACGGACAGACAGACAGACAGACAGACGAACTTGGCCAATTATATAAGTTGATGTCCAAATTCTTATTTTAGATGTCCAAAATCGACTTAATAACACCACTGGAGTCGAATGAATTTGTTAAAAAAAACTCTAAAGAAAGAATGATAATAGTGTTAATTAACACTAATGAATTAATTCGTTATATCCCTCCTCGCGATTTCTAAAAAGGATGTCAAAAAATTAACTTAGTCTTCTAGAATTCTCCCGCAGTTACAATGATATTCTCTGTGTATTCAATCTGGTGTACGAAAGATATCGAAAAGTACATGGAGAAAACAAATCTGCCAATGCATTGTGGCTAAAACCATCTTTTACTTCTCCCAGTGGTACATTTCCATGTCTCTTTATTCATTTAATAAATTGTATACGATAGGAAATAAGTAATATGTATTTGTAAAATTAATACTTATTGTTTAATTATTAAAGATGCTAACTTTAAATTTATTAAATTTTAATATATTGGATGTAAATTATGTAGTTTATTATAAATGGTTGCTCTGTAGATGTCCTAGAATGTTATTTTACGTACATATAGTAAAAACTGGTTTATACGTAACCCAGTTGTACGTAGTTCTGGTTTGTGCGTAATTGTTTATAGGTCCTGGCGAAAATTGTATTTAATTACATTTAAATTATTTCTTAGATATACGTAACTGAGTTACACATAATTCTCCTTTACACGTAGTATATTTTTGAAAACGAGATTGAATTGTACGAATTTTCAACTATAGTGTTATCCAGATGCACTGATATACAGCTCGGCGTTCCTATCGATATACAATCGTCGCGGTCATGAGGTTTCCGGGCGGCTTTTAATGAAAGGTCGGTCAAAGACAAAAACTGAATGAATTTTCGCATTGATGAAACATGTGCTCCCTTCATTTACTTCAGTCTCTCTCTTGCAGCCATGGGTAATAGAAGGAATAAAAGTTACTCTTTAGAGGAAAAAGTGAGATTTCTTCGGGAAGTGAAAGACAACCAGAAATAGCGAATAGCTTAAATATACGAATATATTTATAGTGAAATATGATGTTCTAGTTTATTTAAAAAATATATACTTTTCCTATACTTTTTAATTAGATTTAATATTTAATAAAGTGTTTCAGATTTGGGATCATTACATCTTGTTTATTACTTTGCAAGATTTCACTTATTTAGTTCTGACATCTTATAAAAGTAAAACCAAGATTAGATTGGGATTTGTAGAAAGATCTTAAAACTAAGAGCAAATGCAGATCCATGTCAATACCTCCCTAAAGTGCTCAGGCTGAGAGTTGAAACTCCCAGAATGCAAAGCAGATGATAGATTGTCCTTTCCTGGCCGTTGAACAGAAGAGAAGCGACCTCTTCTATTTGAATGTTAGCGAACGGCCAGGAAATATGCTTTGCATTCTGGGAGTTTCAACTCTCAGCGTGAGCACTTTAATGTTGCTTTTAATTTTCATGAACTTTCCTTTTCACTTGAATTTTTATCTGTCAATAAAGTACAAAAGTAATTTCTTTTCATGTCCACTGAGCTTTCCTACAAAAATTTAGACAATCTTGTAGAAACGGTGATGGGCTGTTTCCAGTCCCTCCCTCTGTCCTTTGTGCCTAAAACCAAATTGTCTTTCAAATGTGTACATCTATTTTACTCCCTTTTTTTTAAAAGATTTAATTTACTTAAAATAATGATATGTTGAATAAATTAAATATTGAATTATGTCAATAAATTATCTCTTATAGTTTTCCAGATCTTATCTGTTCCACATGAAGGTAACGCTTTTCTCCTGTGTTTAGAAAATAATTTTAATCTCCTGTGAAAATAGAAATAGTTTCTTCAATGAATCGACCCTGCAATCTTCTGATCCGACGCCTTGATATGGAATAAATAATACAAATAAAAAGGAAATATTCTTATTTTAAAAACATTAAATCTAAACACACAATTAAAATAAGCCTATATTTACAATTAAAATATGTAATTTATTAATATATTAAAACATTTTAAAAAGAAGATAATTCTGCACACGTTAACTTTCAAATAAAAAGGAAATAAATTTATATCAATGTTAGACCTTTTTTTAAAGAAAAAAGAAAAGTTTCAAACGAAAACCTAAGCTTTTATAAAAAATGTAAATCTTATAAACAATTTAGATTGATTCATTATAAAGTAAAAGTATAACAACTCAGGTGTTCTATAATTAATCTAAGAATTGTGATTAAAAATAAAGAATGTATATTGAATAATTTATTAAAAGAAATCCTAATGTAACTGTTACCTTCAACGTAAGTAAAACAAATCATAAAAAAAAAACGTTAAATAGAAATATTATAAAAATTGTTTATGGCAGGGCTTCCCAAACTTTTAAGGGCCGAGACCCACTTTCGAAAACGGTAATTTTTCGCGACCCACTCGCTTGTAACGCATATTTTTTTTTTTGGGGGGGGGGGGGGCGAGTGAATAAAAAATATCGTTTTACATACTTTTAAATTTTTTATTGAATACACTTAATTAATATATTATAATTAATTTATTAATCAGATACAATGAGATGAAGAATGGGTTTTCTATTTAACGCGACCCATACTTTGGGAATTGCTGGTTTTTTGTGCTCTTAATACACAGATTCTATAACGCTCTTGAGGGGGATATCCGCCATTTGTATATTGTTTTTAACATATGTATAATTATAATACAGTAGACACTTTGAAATATATACATACTTTAACTGAACATGATGAGTGTGATTGAAGTGGCTACCAGTGCTTCGCAACTTTTGACAGCGCACTTATATTTGCTAAAACCTCGCAAAACAACCACACGCTCCTCCTAAACATCCCAGGCTACACCAATTTCTTCATAGCTTTCACTGAATCCTTTGAAAAAACTATTGTGATTTACAGGTGAATTAGAATATTTTTCAAACATTTAAAAATACCCTGAAATAGTTTTAATCTGATTTGAAAGTGAATTAATCCTTTATTAATTGTTAGAAAGATCCAGAAGGGTAGAGTCAATTTCTTTTGGGCCAGATTTTTGATGCCAGGAATTTGTCAAGCATCGAGCTACGTGCTAAGCTAAATACTTCTTACAAATGCATTCTCTTATGGCATAAAAGCAGTCTCACAGTAGAACCCCTGTACCGCTACACATCGATTGAGCACCTCTGACCTTACAGAGTTACAACAATTTACGAAAATCTAATTTCTATTCGTTTTTGTTATTAATATTACTGTTGATACCAGAGTTGTCGTTGATATCTGCAATTATCCATCACTAAACAATAACATTTGATTTATTAAATCAATATCATCAACGATTGGCAAAGAAATTGATCTTTCTTATTACGAAATGTTGCAATAAAAAATAGATAAATAAAGGATTCACAAATTTCTCGCCAATAATTGCGTGGAGGCTTATGAGATTTAATGTATGAAGAATTACAGTAGTTAAAAAAAAAAAAAAACTAGTTAAAGTAATAATTTTATTAATAATTAAATATCAACAGGATAAAGTTTTGTTAAAAAGATTGAATTTAGAGGAGTGCAAAGATTCAAATAAATGTATCTTTGACAATAATTATTTGGTTTTTATTGTCACTTTAAACGAATTGGAAAAATTCATTTGAAGCTAAAAACAATATTCAAAAATCTCATTCTTAATGATTTATACTTTGAGAAATCATTATTAAATGAATACGAAAGGATTAAATTGAATAAGTCTTTCGGCCAATGCATCAATCTATGTATTACTTTCCCTCTGTCCGGCGCAGTTCAACAATGGCCAAGGGTGTGCCTGTCTATTTGTTGCGAATGCAAAAGGCGCAATTGTTGTGATTGTTGGGAGGAAGTCGACAAATGCAAAAGGCGTAATTGTTGTGATTTCCAATATTCAAAATGGTAGTGCAACAATGGAAAACGGGTGTCCAGTGTTCATTGTTGCGAGGAAGTCGACAATTGCAAAATGAGCATTGTTGAACTTCAGAATGTTGCGTTCTCTCCGTCAACAATGGCGCGCGCTATCAAATAATGAGTTCATTCAAAAAGGAATAACATATCACTATTTGCTCAACTATTCAACAACTCATAACCGCTTTCATTGGAAGTGATTCTTCTTGGATTATCCGTGCTCTTAAATAATAACCAACATAAATTTCTAACCTTATTTACTGTAAACTCAATCAATTCAATTTACTTAAGAATGACGAGCAAACATGTTGACCAGTATCTACATGGGAGATTTTTGGTCTCCCACATAACACAAAATAACATACAATAATAATAATAAAAAATAATAATAATAAATAAAAAAAATGTAAATAAATAAAATTCAAAAGAAAAAATAAAAAAAAAATAAAAATAGAAAATTTCTAGTTCCTTCATAAACACAAATATAAAATGCTGAAGGAAAATTCCTGAGCTACCCTCTAGGAGTATGAAACAGTCGGCAGGGGCCCGCCCCGAACAGCCTTATGAACCGCCAAGGGCCCTATCCATGAGACCGGGTACAGTTCGGACCCCACCCTCCCCATTGACTCACCAAATATGGCAGCCCGAAATAAATCAAGAATCACCTTTAACATTAAAAAGAAATTGCACATTACAACGTTAAAATTAATAAATATTTATCATATAATAATAAGCCAATAATTAATAAAAACATGTTAAAATACCCTTTTTTTTTTTTTTTTTGACAAATGCCCGGGCTCGTAGACTGATCGTCTTTCTTTAGGCCACAACAAGGGGCGAGATATGATGCCGTTTATCCGACGAATCGTTGCCCAGGGTACGCCATAGGAGGCAGCATCAATTAATACCCGCATGAACGGACAGAAGGAGAAACAGAAAAAAGAAAGAAACATCCGTGCCACGACCGGGATTTGAACCCGGGTACCAGCATACTGGCCGCAACGGCAGTCTTAAACCGCTCGGCCACACCAGCACGGCATGTTAAAATACCAAAGAAAGATAAAAATAAAGATATTTACATTAAAAAAAATAGAGAAAGAAGAGATCAAGTACGATTATTAAAGACACATATTTTGAACAAAGATAGAATAAAAATTTAGAATACCCGTGACACATGCGTCAGGACATGGATGGGGAATATTTCTTTGGGATAAAAATGATTTAAGCCTGTTTCTAATTATAATACGATAATAAAACGTGGTCGGGATCCTCATCTTCATTTAAATCACACGAATCGCACTTGGCCTCATGCCTCAATCGAAATCTAAAAAGATAACTTTTAAAATCCCCATGACTGGTGAGAAATTGATTGAGAACAAAGTTAGCAAAAAGAGAACCTTCGCTAACCTTGTTAACGAATCTAAAGAGTCCTTTTTCTGTGTTTTCCTAATGATTCCTAACCTTAATTATTAAACATCATCATCTTCTCAACATCACAAAATAAATGTAAAATTAAAATACATTTATTTGCAAAGCGAATTTTCGAAGAGACATTTTACTTCTCTTCTTCTTCAAGCTACAATAATATTATTTATTATTTTAACCTTATTTACTGTAAACTCAATTAATTCAATTTACTGTAAACTCAAATTGTTAACAGTAATAAGGTAATATTATAAACGATAGAGGAAACGATTGAAAAGAGCACAACAGACAGATTTCTAAAGAATGAAGCCGAACGTAAAAGACGGTCAAGAGCCCAAATCACACCAGCATATTTTTCAACATTGTTTTCATCATTGACGGTCTATGATCGTGTGATTTGCCTCTGTTGACCATTTTCATCATTGATTCCATCGTTGGAAAAATTTAGAAACTGCTCTATTCGCAACATTGTTTTCAGTGCTGATCATGAGTGAGCTCCAATCAGGACCGACATGCTTCGAGTCCGAAGAAGCCGACCAGCGCCGTTTTGGCCACCGCTTCGATTGAATCCGAAGGCAATTAGGAATTAAATATCACAGTGAGGAGATTATTTTTCGAAAATAAACAATATTTTTACTGAAATAAATTAATTCTATGCGTCAGAATGTGCAGATGCGAACTTTTTAAAGAGAGATTTCATTTCTTCTTGAGCTGCGTTAAGGTCGCAGGGGCTTGTGGGATACCCGCTGTTGTCAATCGAAATTCAGTTCGCTTTCACTTAAATAGTAGAGATGCTTGAATACAATGTACAATTAGTTTCGAACAGATTGACAGCTTACTAAAAGTCATTTCAAATTCTACCTAAATTGCGTTGCCGAAACACGATTTTAACCTCTAAAAAAGATTAAACGCCGTCTTTTCGTAACTGGAGTTACCGCCGAAATCTTTTCAGCTCAACTCTGATTGGCTAGCGCTCTGCCAATCAGATGCACTGTTTCACCATATTTCGTCGATAAAGGTGGAAAGCAAGGATGACCCTTCACTGAAAATAATGTTTATTTAAGTGTAGCAGAGCAATGTTGAAAAAATAGGCTGGTGTGATCTGGGCATTAGGAGACAACGGAAGAGACACAAGAGAGAGAGAGAGAGAGACAGAGACTTTAGGTCCCCGAACTCTACTTCATCTAACATCCATCTCAACATAATGAAGAGCTTAGTTTCAAAACCCGCCATCTCCAAAATTGTTTTGGATATGACGGAGTTTGATAATGCATTTGCATTGGACATGGCGGGTTTTGAAACAGCACTCGTATCGAAATCGTATCGTAATACATTGTTATAGCGGTTTTTGAAGTTAAAATGTAAGCAAACGGCGGGTTTTGATTTGAACTTAGCAAAAAACTCCATTGGTTCGGAATTTTCAATTATTGGAGATGGCGGGTTTTGAAACTAAGCTCCTCATATGTCTTCTTCAAACATCTTTATCGATCAATCTGTACACGGGGGCCTAGTAATTACACAAAATCTAAACAAGCCTAAAACTAAGAGTAAAAAGTAAAATATTTATGTTTTTGTACTTTGACGGAAGAATTCTTTCACTCTTTTTAAATAATTAAAAGATCGATCTGCTAAATGCTGTAGAAATAAGCCTGAATAGAGTATTTGTTTTAAACACAAATTGTGTGCATCAATTATTAGTGAAGATGTTCGTCGGAAAAGAAAAACGAAAAGGAACGAAATCATTCAAAAGATTAACTGAGAAGATAGGTCTGGTATATTTTTTCAAAGCAATCCTGGGTCTACGGGAAAATATCTTTGTTCTGCATCTAACAACTTGTTCAAGAGTCAATAACGTAAGTTCAACCAATTCTTCCATCATTTAATTATAACTTATTTAACTTCTGTTTTGCAAATTGTCATTCAAAACTCCATAAGCTATTTCATTGTGTGAATAATGATAATATTGTATTACTTTAATTAATGCATTTCAAACACTAAAAAAAAAAAAGTCGGTCGAGTTCGACGGACTCCCCATTAGAAATCCGTGCCCCGGTACCGGCTTTGCCTCCGCTCTCTTCAACCCTGTGTTGTCATTTCTTTCATGTCATCAATTCGCCTAACCATGGATCCACTGACCAATCAGATTCTTTTCAGACCAGGGTGTTTATTACCTTTGCCATCCAATTACAGATCTGTTTCTGGACACGGAAGTTTTTCTTTTAACATCGATTAGAGAATGGATGAAAGAAGGCGTAGAGTATTTTATTTAGAGATGTTACATTTTATTACTTTCTTTTTTGATTCAATAAGAAATTTTAAATTTGTATTAAACTGAAATTGTGTCTCATTAATTCAAGAATTTCAGCGAATAGAACCAGGTTTGTAGATAATTAAATGTGAACTCTTCATAAATTATACATATCAGCGAAGTCCTCTTTTATCGTACTATCGTCGTAGTTGTAGTTGATTGATATGGGATAATTACATTTTTGAATTAATTAATTTCTTCTCAGTATTTTTTTTTTTTTATTTCCTTTATGTATTTCATAGTAAGGTACACCTATCTAGTAGCTTGATGGGCCTCCTTTAACCCTCAAAACGGACTGAATTCGTCGAGGCATGGATTCCACAAGATGCTGAAAAAGTTGTTGAGGAATTGTGTACCATGCAGTCCTGCAGTTCCTGAAGATTTGCGAACAGCCTGTTCCAGCTCATCCCACAAATTTTCAATCGGGCTGAGATCCGGGGACTAAGCGGGCCACTGCAGCAAGGAAAAGTCATCATGTTCCTCAAACCCTCCCATAGTGATGTGGGCTTTGTGCACCTGCTGGAAGTAGCCATCTGCATGAGGATAAACTGTTAACATGCACAGTTGCACTTGATCAGCTACGATGTTTAGGTACGCTCTAGCATCCTGACGTGCCTCCAGAGATATCAATGGATCCAACGTGTGCCAGGAAGACATCCCCCACACCACGACACTGCCCCCACTGGCGTGAAGAGTTAAGACATTCACACAAGCACAGCAGGGGTGTACCTAATAAAGTGGCCGGACAGTCTATATTAAACTTTTAATTTGGCTCTAACGCGTTGACAATGTATTTCCTGTATTTTACATACATCTGTTTTTTTCCGAATCTTGCTGGATTTATTCGTTGATTTAGTTATTTGTAATTATAAATATATTTATACAGTATTATATATTAAGATATTAATTGAAAAAGAGAGAAAAAAATACAATGCGAACTATAATTCGGTTTGACAATAGTTAATTTTCACACAATACATCTTTACATGATGTTTTTCTATAAATTTGGATTTTTTTTTTTATTATTTTAATGTGGAAGAGAATTTACAAATTCTATTTAATTTCGTTGACAACAAAAGAGTAGGAAAAAAATAAATAAAAACAAGTAATCTAACAAGATTAGAAACAGAACAAATTTATAAGAAAAGCACATCATAATTACTTTCTGTAATATTTGAATTTATTGTTTTTTATTTGTTTATTCAATTCATAGTTTAATTTACAGTAGCAATTGTTTCTATATGAAAAAAACTCTTCAACACATCACCTAGTATTTAAAAGGTCTATTAAATACTAGTGTGATGTGTTAAAGAGTTTATTCATATTTGTCTAATATATTTGAGATGGAAAGAAAGAAGATCATTGAAGAATTGTTTCTATACTTACATGTTGCAAATATGTTACACAGGAAAAGTAATCTGATCTTTAATAACGCTATAATTTTTGTGTTGATTTTTCAAGAATCATGTTCAAGTAAATAAGATAATATAGTTTATCGTAAGGAATGTAACCCTGTAGCCGAAGGGCAGTTGGCTGCAGGTTCGAACCCAGGCCTCGGTATAGGGTGGAGATTTTTCCATGCTCCATTCTCCTCCAAACTAGTCCTAGGGTCTACCCAGCCCTCTGTTGAATGGGTACCGGATTTCTGTCCCGGGAGTTAAAGCGTGACCTTCGCACTAACAGGCCTCCCCATGCATCTATGACGTCACGATGGTAGGTGCTACAACTTCGTGGCCTGTTCTTATTCCCTTCACTTTGAATTTTAAATTATAAATGAATTCTCGAATTGTATGACTGAAAATAACAGGTCATTGAGGGGGCTAATAGCTGATATTTTTAATAATAGTTTAAGCATTGATTAATTAAAATAAACTGATTTTTTTTTTGTTAATTAATTTTTAACAATTTGGAACCCAATACTACTGTTGGAACTAAAACATAAGTATAGATTAAAATTATTCTATAAATATACGAAAAATTAATAAGACAATTTTATTTGAAATTTAGGACCCAAAATCATAATATAAGCGGGTTTTTTTTTATTTCTTTTTTGTAGAGAAAACAATTCGTTCGTCGGAAGCGCAGTAGTGATTAAAAACAATATGTTTTTAACAAATCTAACAAAGACAAGTTTTTCAATATTATTTCTTCATTGTAGAAGGATTCAAGTATTGCATAATACAATGTAATTCAATTTTATTAAAAATATAATATCTAAGATTGGAAATGAATTAGCTGTAATTATACTAACAGAGAATGAAAAACAATGCATTAAAAAAAATAAAAACTACAAGTAAAAATAGAAAAATTTAACTGAACGAATGAATTAAATCTATTACTGCAGTTTTTAACTTATGACATCTTCAAACAGTAAAATATATTATATTCATATAAAAAATATCAATTACAAAGGCTTCAGATAAGACACAGAAAAAGAATATTAAAAAAAACTTTACTATTATAAGCATTATTAAAAATTTACAATCATTCAATTAAACATAATCCAATAAATTCTTCAAAACTCTTTCTCCGTTTCATCTTTAAATATAATTACATAAGATATAAACAACTTCTACGCTTCCATTGGTATTTAAAAATATTTTATTTTAAAATACATGGAGCAAATTTTCGGGAACGTCCGCTTTCCCTTTCCCAAGCCATGAGAATTAGAATTAATTTACAAACAATTACTATAATGGTTTAGCCATCAACAAAGTATAAAGACATGATAATTTACAAACTTTTTGTTATAAAAGGATCTCTATTACTTAATAATCAAGATAATTAATAATTTAATACATCAAATAAATCAGTTTTTGTTATATTTATTTTAATAAAATCTTTGATCAAAGAAACAGTAATAGGGTCGACACTCGTACCTATTAAAATTTTGTTCTTTTTGTTTTTGTTTTTACTAACACAGCTTTCTAGGATTTTTCTTAATTTTAATCTTTTTCTTTAAACATAACTTTAACATTTGGATCCATGACACGGCCTAATTTTAAATTATGTTCAGCGAAGTCGGAAATATCTGAATTTTTATTTTTCAACGCTCTACCGTGTTCTGTGACACGTTCTAGAAAGGTCCGTTGCGTTTCTCCAATGTAAAACTTTCCACAAGATCTACAATCTATTTTGTATATTAAACCCATTTGATATTTATTTTCAACTAAATTTATTTTCTTGCAAAGTAAATTTTTAATTTTGTTTTTTTTTTATCGGAAACCAATAGTAATGTTGTAGGATTTACATAAGGATTTAAAAAAAAAACACTAATTTCATTAAGATAAGGGACAAGTTTTCATATTTTTTAATTTCTTTGATTTTAAAGGTGTCGTAAGATTTTATCTGGTCAATTCCGTAATTTGTTTAATTATTATTAATTTATATTTAAAAAAAATTAAACAGGAGAGGTCCGCGGATAATCGGGAGTTTACTGTATACTATTAAATAAACTAAAAAAACTATGGCATTAGAGGCGATCTCTACAATCTAATAAATTATATAAGTAAAATTTATAATATCAAGTGCGGTGTTTCTCAGGGGTCAAATTTAGGACCTTTACTTTAGGTTAAAATGAATATCGTACTTATATGAATCTTCAGCAAGATCTAAATAATTGGACATTAAAATCTGAATAATTTGGGCATTAAAATGACAATTAATCATAAGAAAACAAAAATTATGATAGTTAAAACTAAAAATAAGAAAATAAACTTTTATTTACCTTTTAAATTATATAAATATTTTTGCAATAACTCAACTAGTAATATTAAATAATTTATCAACAAATTGTGATTGTACATGAGTATATCCATTGCTTTTGGAAATGATTCTAAATAGGTATTTATAATTATATTGATTTGGGTATTTATATTGATGATAATTATAATTGGACTATTTTAAACAATTTTGTAAATATAAAAAATTAAAGAAATAATTTAACAAGATTTGATTGGCTACAAGCATTTGATTTTTCAAAAATTAAAAATAATTTTGTTTTAAAAACAAATGAATATACTTATTCAAAACTTTTTCGTCATTTGAACTGGGAAAACTATGATAGCAATAGTATTAAAGTAATAAAAAAAATAATTAATTTCTGATATTATGCACAATGATATTATAAGAAATTTAATTTATGATACACAATAAATTTCCAGCACCAGGAGGAATTTTATAATTGCACCTAATAGGTCTGGTTAACATTTAAAAAATAAAAAATATTTCCGCCTTATCCTTATTGTGGACCGATCCAAGTAATTTTGGATTTAATTATCTTTTAACGAGACGGCTTACACAAGATTGGGTAGAATTTTTTTTTATTATTATTTCTAATATTTATATTATACGACGAAATATTACATTTATATTTCTTATTTTTATTCAAATACTTAATTCCTGTTCCTCTCGTTCTGTCTAGGTCAGTATTTATATGAACTTACTATTTAGCATTTGGATATGTTTTTATCCTTCCGTTTCCATCGTTTGTAAGGGAATGGTATTTCAGGAAGAGTGAAAACAATTTAGTGTAGGAAAAAGCCTAAAAACCGTTAGGTTTTGTTTACGAGAGCCTTCAACGCTTTTGCGCATGCATCAGGTCTCCTTCGCTTTCATGAAAATAGGGGTGAGGAGAAATAGAGAGGATATTTACTTTTTTCTAAGAAACAGTGTTAGTTTACTAGTAGTTGCGTTCTATTTGCGCTTTTCCGGAAAGAATAAATACTATTGCAAAAATAACAGCTACGAAAAGAAAAACAGGTCTTAGGAAAGTGCCCATCTCAGCGTATCATCCCTTTGCGGAGTAGAATCGCCTGTGAGTTGTGGTTCTCGCTTTTCAAAACGAACAGTATGCTAAAAGACATATCTTCTATAATGAAGCAATTAATTCAAGTAAATTTATTTTCTTCTATTCGAGAGCACATCTTCGATACGGGGATCCTGGATAATCACATTGTTTGCTTTATAAGATCAATGATAAAGCAGTATCTATTCTCTGTCCAAACGGCCGTACGCCCTGGATGATTAGGCTCGCCGTTTCGACAGAGAATATATTTAGCAAAAATGTTGTGAGCAATGCAAAATCTATGAAAATAAATAGTGCTCCTTAAGGACAAAGGCATGTACTTATTTTCAAGGGAAAAATAAGTATGTATTTCAAATATATTATTTTTTTTATTGTCATCTGATTTCACTTTTTAATTTGTTTAAATAAAATGACGTTTTTTTCCCGAAGCTGCATTAATATTTATAATATATTAAATAAACTATTACATATCAAGAGTTTTATGTTTACTTAATATTTCGGATCTGTAATTACGAATACCTTTTAAATTAAATTAATATCTTCTTAAGATATTTTTTTGACATTTTTTAGCTAAATACTTAGGACTGTTTATTGAGCAAACATTTTGTAGATGAAAAAAAATGTACCAAACATTGATTTTATGAAGTAGTAATTGAAAGAAATAAATAATTAAAAAAATTTTATTCTTAAAATTCTGGAAACAACCAAAATAACATTCTGAAAAATAGGCCAACTAAAAAGATTCCCAAAATATTTATTGGAATCGTCCGGGGGAACAAAAATATCTTTACCTTCACATGATTTTCAGAAGGGTGGATGTATTCTTGCTGGGTCGTGTAATTCACTCAAAATATCTTGATGGGAAACCGGTTAAACACACGAAGACCAGAATGTCTTTTTCTAAACCTGACATGCTGTGTCGGAACTTCCCCTCTATCAATGGTTTTATAGGATTTTCAATGCTAATTACTTTTTTTTAAGATAGGATTGGACGTTATCATTACAGGGCTTGCAACAGATATTCACTTTGTCCCTAGGTAAAAAAGGGACCTAAAATCTTAAAAAAGGGACCAAAATACTTAAAGGGATCTAAAATTAAACATATTCAATTTCAAATATGAAATTTTCAATGTACTAATTATATTTCAGTAGAGGTAATTATGCATATTTTGAATACTTTATGGCTGGTAAACATTTTAGAAGATTTGAATATAACATGAATGATGTGCATGAAGATCACAAGTAATATATAGAATACAGTAATAACCAAAATGATAGAATAAATGCATTTATTGGAAGAAACTAGATAATAAGATATTCAGGGAGTTTTATGATAAGTAATGTCTGTTTTAATCTGATAATTATGGTGTTTCTTTGCTAAGTAGAATTACTTTTCTGGAGGAAACTGATGTAAACTGTATGTGAATTAAACTTTTCGATATGACTTGATTAAAATTCAGCATTTGATAAGAATAATCATTATTATTATTTTTTCATATAAAGAGGGTATCAGATATTAACTTGAATAAGGTGAATAAATTATTGGTTAGCATAATAAAAAGTAGAGAGTTGAAATTATAAACATGACATTTTCAAACATTTTACTTTAATCTGTCTTTGGCAAATTTGAGAAAACTATTTATTTTTTAAAATATGAGATTTTTAAAAAAATTTTACACTGAAAAAATGTTCATTTTCAGTTTAAAAATTTAAATTTTTTTTTAAATCACGAAGACAAATTAAAAATAATATATTTCTGTTTAATTAAGATAAAAAATTTTGAAATTCTATTAATAATATTTTGAGTTACCGGTATATCAATTTTAAATTTCTTCACTTTTTTTAAAAAAAATTTAAAATTTTTTAAAATTTAATTTTTTTTAAAGTTTAAGAAAATTTTTATGAGGTGTTTTTCTGTAATCATTGCGTGTTTTATCACCAAAAAAAAAAAATTTAATTTTTAACTTAGTAAATTTGTGTGTTTAAGTCAATATTTAAAAATAATAAAGTTTTAAGGTTTTTTTATTCATTTTTTGAGTTTGTTTATTTTCTTTAGAGATTGCTTAAACACTTAGTAAAAACTAATACAGTAGACTCCCTATTTATTATCCGCGGAGTTGGGTGGCGCGGCAATCGCGGATAATCCGAAAATAGGACGAAATTCAACAGAAAACTGCTTCTAACATGTTTTATTTACATTAAAGTGGCAGTAAATACATTATAAACAATTACTTTATTTTAATTTACTTTAATTTCTTACTTTTTAACAAAAAAAAAATCGGTTAATTGTCTTTGTTTTTTCGTGTCGAAACACGAAAACCCCCACTTTGAGGTCGCTAAATCTGCCTCTTTTATTGTTTACCTTATTCTAGTTTTAAATTTTTTTTGTTAATTCCGTAATTTATTGGACAGTAAAAAAAAATAGAAGCAGGAGAGGTCCGTGGATAATCGGGAGTTTACTGTATTTTACACAAAAACGCACGCACATTGTAACACATTTAAACGATACGACCCCCCCCCCCCCGCGAAACAAAAAATATTTCTGAGAAATAAATATTAAATGTTTACCATGCAACATACTAGCAACTTTTTAAACATTTGGTTAATAGAAGAATAAAAAATTTGGAAAGATGCAAAAGGATTGAGTCTACACTGACACTAAATCGTTTCAATGATGGCGCGAATAAGCAGGAGCATTACGGTGATTTCTGCCGCTTTCTAAGTTTTTTTTTTCTTTCATTCTTATAATCTTCCGGGAAAATTACTTAAGAAGAAAACAGCAGCGAGTGGGGATAGAAATCGGAAGATCCTCAAGCTTGACTATTAGCAATTTTGTAGAGGAATACGAAAAAGCAGAACCGTAACTAGCGTGCGGCTACTACCGTGGGCGCCAATTACAAAAGGGAGCAAAAACGAAATACGTATTTGAATAATAAAAATCAATAAAAATATCAATTAATAAATAACAAAAAAAAATTGAAAATAAAAATGAAAATAGGGAAAAAAACGGACCAAATTCGTCAAAAACGGACTTTTAGGGACTTTAGATTAAAAAAGGGACTTTTAGGGAAAAAAGGGACTTGTTGCGAGGCCTGTCATTAAAACTAATAATTTTAAATTATTTGCCAATTTATCTGGTCTGTACAGAGAAAAATACTCTGGATACTCAGTTGTACTTGCACTTGATAGGACTGTGCCTGACTTTATACCCTCAGATTCCCCGAAATGCTAAAACAGACATTACTGAACTATTGAAGCGACGTTACAGTCCTTTTCACCTCAACTTGACAAAATTAATGTGTTTAATACTTATTTTTTTCTAAGTTCTTTTAAAACTTGTTAAGGATTGTTAAAATAATGGAACATCTTACATAATTATGAAATATACAGTGCATTTATTACATGTATATAACACATACAGGCATCCAAAATGATATAATGAGACCTATATAAATTGAACAGAAATGTCAGAAACAAATTGATACAATTGAATATAATACAATAGAATTTTTATTTTATTTTTAGAGTTTAGAATAATCCCCTGTCTTATACAAACAAATAAAAACAGAACAAAAAACTAAATGAAATAAAATAAAAAAAGAGACAAAAAGAAGTTACAATTTACGTAATACAGTAACGACAACAATTACAAAGTAAAACAATTAATTTATATTATTTCCATAACAGTATTTAATGTAACCAGTGGCGTAGGCAACGCCTTTGGTAACCCGGGGCGGGAGTTCCATTATTCCATAACCAACAAAAAAACCGAATCTCTATTTCAACAACCAAAAAAAAATCTTGTGAAGACTGACTGGTGGGGCCCCTCTCAGGTGGGGGCCCCGGGGCGGACCGCCCCCCCCCCTTTGCTACGCTACTGAATGTAACAATGGTCAATGATGCCAACATCAAACTACTTCGATTTCCCTAAAAACTGATTTGTTTATTTGTTTTTTAAATTACGAGCCAAAAATTACCATTATTATCACCATCAGGAAAATTCAATAATTCCTTGAATTTATTATTTTAATATTCATTGTTGTATTATCCTGGATTTTAAAAAAGCTTTAGGTGGAATCGTGTTAGTTTTGAATCTTCCAATTTTCTTCCTCTTGTTTTGTGATGATTTGTGATTCCTCAAAGGCGGACGAATGGTTACCCGGTGATGATTAAAACAGACACATGACCGAGAACCATTCTCCGAATCTGATTCATCTTTCTCTGGAATGTCTTGTCTTGGAATACAGAAATAAGCCTAAAATAAAAAAAATATTAAGATATTGTAAATAATTTTGATGAAAAAATGTGTTGTTTATTTCAAGAACCGGAAACTAGTTTGTAATTTCTACCAACATCACCTTCAAATATTTGAAGTTGAAGATTTAGAAAGTGCCATTTAGCTTCAACGATTTATTTGAAATACAAGGTATTCATAATTAAAGTTCACATTTCGAAAGACTAACTGGAGAACCAATCAGACTTCATATTTCTCATTAGGACGACCGTGGTGATGGAGTTTTATGGAGTTTTGGTGATGGAGCCCCCTAAGTTGGCTAAATGTTCACGATAGACAAGGTCTTTTAAGATGCCCCCACAGACAAAAGTCGCAGGGGTTTCAGATCCGGGACCTGAAGACCAGCATTTTACGCCATGTTCACAACATTACGATTGATACTCTACGTTGAGCATGCGATGTTTGCGATTTCGATATCGTGAAGAAACCATATCGAACATGTCGTTGTGTTACACACAAGGGCCATTTATCGTCCTAGAACCCTCCTTCAGAATTTGGTTTTTTTTCCCCCATTGCTACGAACGTCCTCATATCGACTCATTGGTTCTCCAGCTACAAGTCTTAACTTGTTAGTCTTGTGTGAATCTTTCCACCTCTACTTGTAAAATTTCTTGTGATTGGCGAAATACAAATTCAAAATACCAATTATGTAATTAAAAACAAAGAGATTATTCAAAGTATTGATTGATTGATAATAAAAGAACACTAAGGATAGTATACGGTAACAGCTGGCCGTGATTTGTTACTAACAAATTGTAATAAATTGTATAAATAAAAGAGTTGTTAAGATTATGACTAGGCTAAAAATAACTTTTAGGTACATTTAGATATTGAATTAAGATGAAATACCTTCGAGTAAATAAATATTCTTTTAAATACATTCCTAGATGAAACATTAATCCCATCTTCGTAGTAAATGCCTAATCCCAGAAATAACGTTACCTTAGTCCATACAGTTCTGATATTAAGTTTCTTTATCTGTAGCTATAAAGTCATTCTACCTTATTCTTGAAATAATCCAAGGGGGATATTTAAAATAATTTATATAGTTGCAATTATTTCAATATCATTCATTTCTATGTGTGAATAAGCTATCGAATAGAAATTGGTAAAATATCATACGGAAATATCTAATTGCTGATCACGATTGTTTACAACCTATCTCCATGGTTACCGAACTTATTTATTAGTTATCAAACATAGTTTTTTTCTTTGTTTAAAAAATAACTACCATTGTTACCTTTGTTGCTCTTGTGCGTCTTCACTGCATAACAAAGTCATCTGTGCTACGTTAATATCACTGGTTTACAGTATTATCAAACATTGATGCCTAAGTTATCTTTTTGAATAATACTTTACCACTTTTTTATTTATTTGCTCTGCCAAATATGAAAACAGCATAAGGTTATTAAACCAAAACAAAATCACTACTTCCTTATTTTATATCCACGTGATTTTGTTGAGGACTATTTTTTATATATATATTACAAATGTAATCCCTGCAATTTCTCCGTGATGTGGAAATATAAGCAGAAACTTTCCTGGGAGAACATTTAATTAATATTTGCAGTAAGTGAAGCTGTTTAATTACTAGTCAGCACTGTTTCCTTTATAATTGGTTCTTGCTTCATTGGTCGTATCTTGGATTTTTTTGTAGCAGCGGTAGCTGCTTTCAACGGTAGCAGCGTCTTCTATCTAAGGCATAGATTCACTGTCATAGATACAGAAACAAAATGGCTGATTTTAACTGTTTCTTACAAGGTTGGTTTCAGTTTTTGAAATTAAATTATAATCTACAATTTAAATTTTGGGCAGAAAAGCTCAAAAAGCTTTACGATAAATACTTTTAGAATCATTTCTAAAAGAATTTAGAATTTGTCTTGGAGAAATACTAGAATAAAATAATTGGGAGGCAAATGATTTGGTTCGTTCTAATAAGAAACACATTCTCGAATAAAGAAAACATGGTAACAATGTTAACTAATATAAAAATAAATTACTAGCATGTAATGGATAGATCCTTGTTTCAGGGATTTTTCCCACTCCGGGATTTGCTCGATATTTCGGTCCGGTGCCTCGGGCCTTCTCCGGGAGATGTTACATTTAGACTGGCGCATATCTAACAACTTCCGTTGTTAGTTTCTCGGATAGGTTATTTTCGTGGTCTTTCAGAGCCATGGTGAGGACATTAGTGGTAAAATCCCTCCAAATTGGATCTATCCAGTATTCCTTCAGAACCAAAGTACTAGTATATATTTGAAATTAAAATCCAGTATTATTTTATCTTTTGATTTGTTTTTTCTTTTTTAGAAAGTTATAAAATCTTCTCAATGTTTCTTATTTTTTCCTCAACAATTGAAAATGTGTTTATTGAATAGCAATTTGCCTGGATGTCATTTTAGTAATAGCGTAGTAACTAGACATTTTCATTCATGTAGGCTTTCGAAAATGAATCGAAATTGTTAGAACGCTTTAAGAAGTTCAGGTTGGAATCCTGCAAAAGCTTTCACGGTAGGACACTTCACACTGTCAAACTTTAAAAATACACGTATTACTAACTGAACTAATTGAAATATACACAAAGCTGAAATTATTCGCTTTGGATTCGTGTAGGGTTGATTCGGAATATTTAACTTAATAAGCAAAATTTAAAAAAAATAAATCTAATTATTTAATATAAAATTTTTGTTATTACGATTTTTCAAACAAAAACATCTAAAAGATATTTTTATAAATTTATAGCCTCAATAAAAACTTTTTATAAATCACAGCTGGTTTATTCAAAATTGTTTAATTTTAATCAGTATCTTACAAGTATACAATTTATTACATTCAAATAAGACACTAATGTTTTAACCCTTTGAGCAACTAATTACTTTTAGTAAAAATTTAGAAATTTATTACAAATTCAGCGTCTGTTTTGATTTTCGTGAAAAATCATGTATATGAAATTGGAACAATTAATCCAAAGTTATGGATTTTTTTTTCGATTCAGATCAAATTTAAATAATTTTTAAATTAGAATTTTGAATTTTTTTTAGCTGTCCATTATATAATTAGGTACGAAATTTATATAACTGACTAATTTCTTGATAAAATGAACAATATTCACAAAAATTTCTATTTAATATATAACAATTTTTAAAATTAATTCAGGCCTAACAGTTTTCATGATAGATGTTTCTATCCCCAATGTAATCTATTTTAATAGAACTAACTATTTTTGTTAATTTTAATTTAGCTATCTACTTTGTTAGAATAGAAATATAGGAATTCCATCTATAATATTTTAAGATGCATTTACATGTTTCCGAACTTGCTACGTTAATATTTTTTTTTTACAAAACTTCAATATAGAAAGCAACTATAAAATTATAATAGAAGTCAATTTTTTATACATATATAAAACTTCAATTTATATAATTAATTAATTCAATGCTAATTTGGTTTATTTATCATATAAAAATTATTACACACGATCACAATTATATGATGTTTTCTATGAAGAAAAGAATAATGTGCAAGCAGGGCATCGAACCGGAACTGAACCGAAAACCGGAACCGAAAAAAACCGATATATTTGGTCGGAGTGGAGCTGAACCCGAACCAAAAAATTTTAACTTGTTGAACCCGAACCGAAACCGAAAACCGATATTTATTTCACTCCTTCATTTCGGTTCGCCCATATACAAAACTGAAATGTAGCCTCAATTTCTCTTAGAAGTATGGCAATAGATTGATTGTAATTTTCGAAAACACAACTTATAAAAATAATATTTATAAAAAAAAGAAATGTAAAGTATGAAATTATTCCCAAATATCCAAATTAAACTTTTTCAGAATTAAAAAAATAATCTATATTGTAAATTTACAGCAAAACTTATATTTATTTGTTGATATTGTTATTCCGTTAATTCAAATTAATTTACTGACAAAGTAACTTCTCGAACCTTGTAATGGCCAATTTTTTTAATGAAACTTTGCAGGATTAAGATATAGTTTCACTTAATTAAAATTACCAAAATCGAAAAAAAAAAACCAAAAAAACAAACCAAACCGCATTGGCTACTCCCTTCTGTGAATATACGCCCTACTTATAACCGTAAAATCTGTGTAAATATATGGCTTCGCGCAAAAAAATTCAACTGTTATGTTGAATTAATTATGGATTTATTTCAATAAATAATCCGTAATATTTTTCAAATTTTTATATAACATTTCGTCACGATAAATTTTATTTAAGTTTGAATTAACATTTTACAAAAATAATAAACAATATATCAAGGTAATGTAAGTTTCTATATTATTTTAAATTTTCTAAATGGAATTTTTTCTGTCCCATATTACACAAAAGGAATTCAATTTTTAGATAAATACAATTTAAAGGTTTCAGTTCTATATATAAGAACTGATTTAAATAACATGTTAAATATTCAATTTAAATTATTTATTTTCATTAATGATTCTTAATATTGTATTTTTCAAGTGAATGTTCTTTCTAATTTTAAAATTAAGTTGTCCGTAAAGTTTCTAAAAATTTTAGAAACCGGTTCAAACCGGTTTGAACTGGTTCTTTGATGGCTGCCGGAGCGAAACCGGAACCGAACCGAAATTTTGAGTTTTGAGTGAACCGGAACGAAAACCGGAGCGAAAATTATTATGGTTCGATGCCCTGTGTGCAAGTGATGTATGGACTAAGGATTGCTTCCAATCGTTTATTGTCACTGCTATCGCCATTAACTGCCTGACATCAAACTTACCTGCTAACAGTATTTGGTAGTTTATGAGGACTCTTTGACTTCCAAATTTCACGGAGATTATTGGAATATCCAATAACTGATCAATTTATTAAGACCACAACAGTACTGGGGATTCTATGCATATTTTGTTCCGGAGGAGATTCATAAGTAAACCATTGCAACTTCAGTTCAATTACAACTATTACAAGATTTCCATTCGAAACATTACAAAAGGAATTGGAATAAATGACCAAATGGATTGGCCTATTATACTATTAATTCTTCAAAAGGGTTGTGAAAAATAATACTAGAAAGTAGTTTAAAATAAAGTAAAACAAAGAGTTTCCACATATTATGTTTTTCATTTTTGTCCTTTTATCTTTAACTTAGCTCTGGTCCCTAGATAACCCTAAAATGGGAAGTTTTGGTGGATGTTTGAATTCGGCTGAGGCTCTTTTTTTTCTTTAATAAAAATACTAGTAAATAGTTTCGTTAAAAACCTCCAAAGCTGTAACTGAACTGAAAGATTCTCACAATGGAAATGAACTGTGATGGGATGTGTTTTTACAAATTGGAGAAATTGCAATAACATTATAAGTTTTAAAGAAATCAGGTGATTTGCTTATTTTATTGACATATTTACAATCAATTTGCTAATAATGTATTCAAAACTTATTTAAACTTCCTAATTTCAAAGTATCAAGTCTTTGAATGAGGCATAGTTTTATTTTCCTCTTTTATTTCATTTCACTACCGCCTAACTTTATGCTTTGCTGTTATCTTACAATGACGTATTTTTGTTGAATTAAAGTTTTTATCGTTGGTCTCGTAATGAAAAAGTAATGGACAGAAGCTGAATCAGTTATTGCTTGGTATTAGATACAAGTTCTTCATTTGTTTAATTAAGAAAATAAGATTTGTTAGAATTGTGAAATCAAAGGCAATTCTGAACGCAACAGTTTGTAGGGTTATTTTTGTAATAGGACAAATGTACGAGACATTTTAAAGCTTTAAAAAAGCGAAAAAACATTACAAGAATAAAATTGTGTTATAGTAACATTGAATTACTTACGCATTTTAACATACGGTATCACTTCTATAATATATTTGTTCTTATTGATTTCGTCTTCATATTATGAGCAGATTAATAAAATAAAATTCAATTGGTGTTTTTTTTTCTTTGAATTTTTTAGAACTTATTTTTTTGAAATTTTCATTAGATTTTTTTTTTTTAGTAGAACATTGGGTCTGTCGTTAGATGGTCTTACGTTGTCTCGTAGTTTAATAATAATAATTAAAAAAAAAATTGCTGAGAGCAGTTGACACTGACCTAATTAGTTAATTGTTTGATTATTCCGTTGATGGTAGAAGTATATGCACTTAATAACTATTTAAAACGAATATTCCGTAAAGAACCAGTTGCCTTCTAACTTACTGTGCAGCTTATGTTTGAAGAACATTTTCTTTGTTATGTTTCGTTTTTTTTTTTTAATTATTTGCTTGAATTCTCCATAATTAGATCATTTCTGAAATTGGCCAAAAATATTGAGAATTGCAGTATTTAGAGAGGGAAATATATATTTCAGCACTTCTATCAGGAATAAGGAAAAATAATTATAACTATCACGTAAATTTAAGAGAAAAAAAGTTGGACTCTGTACTGATATACGGAAAAAACGATGTATTATGCAAAAATATTAAAACCACTATGTATGGGTAGGGAAGAACTGTTAAAGGGCTTATTATATTTGTTAAACTGTTAACTGTTAAAGGGCCTGCAATCATAAATGATGGCTTAGCCTCCAACAGAACATTTTTATTTAATCATTATTTTGTTTGAAACGAAGGCCTAAAATTTAGAGAGCATGTCCCACTTTCTCTCCTCATACGTCTTTTATAGCTTGAGATTTCACTTCCCGCCACTAATTTTAAATTTCTAAAACGTAGATAACCCTGCAATCAATGGGTGGATTTTTAAAGTAATATTAATTAATTTCGCCTTTATTTTAACAAAAATAAAAATCGTTTATCTTTTTTTTTTTAAAGTTATACGACTTTACAGAGTGTTTTTTTTTTAAAAAAAGAACCGTATTCCTTTCTTCTGATCAACACAATAGGACTGAAATTCTTTTGAACAGTGGGTCCCAAACTGGAGGGGGATCCAAAAAGTTAAATTTCAATTACTTATAATGGCAGAAATATATAGCGGATATATTGAGACAATATTAAGCGGATATATATATTAATTCTTGAAATAAAAATCTAAGTACATTTTTTAATTTAAGTTTTTTTTTTAATAATAACAAGAGATCTTGCGTAACGACGGAGGACGCGAGACTTATGGAACAACTGTATTAATGCACAAAACTGAATCCTACCAGTAACTAAAGATGGCAGCACAGTCAAGCAAACTAGGAATATTTTTCAGCTTACTTTTTAGTTTAAATCATTTTCTTTATTATATAATTTCAAGAAAAATAAATCTGTACATGTTTGGTCAATCGTTTGTAACTTCTAACGAAATGGGAAAAACTACTCAATATCGACCTTTGAATAATTTTCTTCCTGCCAAAATAAGTTGTTTTTTTTTTTGTGGATTTAACAAAAAATATATAGACAAGTAAAAAAATATATAAATAATAATTTGATATTGAGTACTTTTGACAGTTATCAAATTATTATTTATTTATTTTTTTACAACTGTCAAAAGTACTCAATATCAATTATTATTTTTCCATTTTTATTCAAAATTACCCCCCCCACCCATGCTGAAAACAATTTCAACCCTTCCATTTTACTGAACGGAATTGAACTAGAAATAAAGTTTTAAAAATGTTTTATTTGTTTGACTCAAAATGTTTATACATAGTACAATTATAAAAACAATAAAATACAGAAATAATTTATTCATGAATTCAATAATCCAAAACATTTACTTTCAGATTTTTGAATTACCTTGAGATTTCATTTTCATGGCTTTTGGTTTAAAATAAAATACTTCAACAGTACCAAGATTTTCGACAAAGAATATTTGAAATAAATAGTCCTCCAATTAACTCAGCCATCGGCATTACTAGTAAGATTTTAACTAGTTTCAATATATACATTCATTCTCAGTTCTAATTTCCTAAAATTGCAAAGTTATTTTAAAACGGTTAAACCCATTAGCCTCACTACCCCCCCCCCCCTTTCGCAGATATTAACAATATTTTCAAATGAATTGTGGAGATTTTTTTTTATTTAATATATTATCAGTTTCTTAAATTTATATTCTAAATATATTTGTACTAAAAATAATTGGATTGAGAAATCTGAAAGAACAATAGATAACTACAGGAAGAGCTATTCTTACATTAGATATTCAGAAGTGTTTAAACGAATGACCTGCAGAAAATATTTTTAAAAAGTGCAACTATAAAGCAATTACTTATCTTAGAACAAAGCAAAATCATTCGCTATTTTCGATAATCAGAAGTTATAATTTTATACAGACTTCTAGAAACTAGTATACAACAATGTTTAAGTCACAAATACCTTTATTTTTTTGATTGATTAAATTAACCTTTAATTAAATTTAATATCTTTAGGTTCACTCAGGAATCCCGGGATATTTTGCAATTATAGAAAACTAGAACCGATTAAAACTTATCCTGTACAATTATTATTATTTATGATTTATTTTGGGATTTTCACTTTTTAGAAATTTTATGAACTTGAATTACTGTTAGGCTCAACAGGAAATTTCAATTTCGTTCACTGCGCATGACCAGGAATTTTAACTGACCCTCCGCACATTCAAAAAACCCAACAACTTTTTTTTTTTTGAGGTAATCGAGCTTTTTTTAATTTTTTATTTAAATTTATCAATGGTGGAATACTTTAGAAAACAATACAAGTTTTAAAAAATTATAGATTACGAAAGAAAATTTTAAAAATTTGGTATTTTCTTCTTAAAATGAACGTAGTTTTAATTTCTATATACTATTATATAGTATATAATATTATATTTTTTAGCAATTAAAAAAAAACTATTTACAAGTATTGACTGTTTTTGAAATGCGGAGTATTTATTGCGAAGAACAATTCTTTTTTTTGTTGGGAGAAAGTAATCGCCAACGACATTTCATCGCATGATTTCCATGAAAGTCAATTTTCTCTAATAATAAACACGGAGCGATTGTTCCCACAATTTGGCGCTCACCCTTTAGGCCATTCCGTCTTGTGTTCACCGTCCCTTTAGTCTTTTGTTAAATTCAAAATCTTAATTGACCCCACTAGACCTACTCACATTCGTTGCCTGTAATCTCCAAAAAAAAAAAAAGGTCTAAAAATGATTTTATCAAGAAAAAAAAAATACTCTCATAAATAAAAAGATATAAGTTGCGTAGCGAAATAGGCCTACAAATCAAGATATAATTGAAATATATCCTTGGAAAAAAAATCTAACAAAGCAAATTTAAAATATTCCTTATTCTTGTATTTATACAAATCTATTTTTTTTTTTTACACCGAGAACAACGAAAATCAGTTTCGAAAAGGGGGGAAAAAATCCTAATTGCCCGTTGCGCCTCTAGGCCTACAAGTACTTATTTTCTTTGTTCTACAAGGACGACCTCTGGTGAGACGCCGAGGAATTAAGAAATGGATAATATTTTGTTCGTCTTCCCCTAAGCTTACAGATTTTAAATTTAAAAAGGAAAACTACAAAGAAAAAAAAATAGTTGGTAAAATTATGAGAAGATTTTTCTATTAGTTTTTTTGAAAATGAAAAAGAAAAAAAGCCTAACTTTCTTCACAAGAAAAATAAGAACAATTTCAAAGTCAAATCTACTTTTTCACTAATGTTTTGTTGTAGAAAAAGAAAAAAAGTAATAAAAAGAACGTTTAATACCATTTTGACGAAATTTGAGTTGGTGGTTTAAAGCTCCAAGTTTCTTAAAATTAATATCCACTTCGAATGAAGTCACTTTACAAAGAAAATTCCTTTACAGTTGCTATAATGAGAGGAGGTGAAATTAAGCTGCTGATGAACTGTACACAACAAAGCCAAGAAAATCCCATCCAAAACTGTCCCGTGCAATATTCCGCCATTGTTGTTACACAACGGGAAGAGTTGAATTGTCGTTGCCGGATATACCTGGACGAGGATCCTTTGCTGCTGGTTTCCGCCAACATGGATGAGTGTGGATCTAGTCATGATCTAAGGCTACATGGACTAGAAACACAATCATCCATAGCAACGGAATGAAGACGTGGCCGACGACAACTTTTTTTTCCAAGATGGCTGAGGAACAACTTGTTGAGCGTGGCTCGGAGAGAACGGTTGCGCAGGGGAACAAGTGCTGCCGTCCGGACTTCGCCTCTTTTTTTTAAGGGTTTTTTTGTTTTGTTTTGTTATGATTTTTTTTTAAATCCCACAGCAGTGCCTGGTAGTTGAGGCTGAGACAGGACAAATAACGCTGAAAATAAAGCAAGACGAGGCGAACTGTCAAACAGTGAATGCATCCCACCGTCGATTCAAACTGGTGTGCTCACGGCGGCCGCCTGTCCAATCGTGGGCCAGTGTGGAGGTATTTCTGCCCGAGGCACATACGGTCAGCGATGCGGAGGAATGTTGTAGCCTCTCTCCGTGCTCCTGTCTTATCTCGAATCGAGAAACGAATAAAAAACAGGCGTCGTGTAGAACTCAAGCGCAAAACTTCCACAACGACTTGGTCTCGCTTCACTTTGGAATGGAGACAAAAGACTTTGCATTGGACAACGAAGAAAAGGTCACTTAGACGAATTCGAACAACTTTGGACGCATTTCGATGGCCATATTCAAATTGGCGAGGGATTCGAAAGCAGTTGCTGATGAACGGAGAAGTTTGTGCTCAGTTGAGATCCGTTTTCGAGAACCGCGAAACAAGGATCAGGGCGAAAGCATGGCTGTCCCACCGAACGCTAGCCGTAAGGAGCGCCGAAATAGCCTCTGTGCCAGCCCCTAGCGACCCATGCGCTGCCCACGTGTTGAATGGAGACAAGCGTCCCGCGCGCGCACCCTGCAAGAGAGGGCAGCCCAAGAACCTGTTGTAAGAGCTCACTTTTCACTCCAGTGCAAAAGCGGACAGATCATATTCGGCGCCTGAGGGACATTGCCGCCCTCTCGCTACCCCTCCACGAAGTATATTGGAAAACAAAAAAATTAATAATCTTTTACGAAGAAATCCAAACTCTTCTTTAATTCTTAAGAAAGTACGGCTGTAGGAGGGGAGGGCGAGGGACTGTCGTGTCGAGCAATTTCACCGACAGACGTATTGTTGTCTTGGTGCATCGCGAGAACTTAACTGCCCGATCACGCAAATGTACGACCTGGCAGTAAAAGTTCTCGAAACTCACTAAGACATCATTGTCAATCTTCACTAGGCTAAACATCTTTGGAAAAAAATAAATAAAATCCTTCTACCATTTGGATACTGCACTAAAAATCAGAAAATTTCACTAGGAGAATAACCGCCAAAATTTCATAGTTAATTTCATAACGTCACTGTTTAAACGTCCAATAAAAAAAAAAAAAAAAAAAAAAACAAGACAACCAAGTCCTGATAAAACTGAAATCAAAAGAATTTTCTAATTCTACAAAATAAAAACTGTAACTTGTTAAAACTAGTAATACAATTAATTACTAGTTAAACTAGTAATTTTATAATAGTGAAATCACAAAAGAATAAAAGAAAGCTCAGTTAATTTCTTTCAATGCAAATTATTTTTCTTCCCTTTTCTTCTGCTTCGATAAGCAACACCAAAGTTCAAAACAGTTGTTTTTTTTTTCCTCGTGTCGTCGTTTGCTGAGTCATTTTTTAAATTTCTAACTGAATAGCAGATTTTGAGCCACCTTCAAAAAAACCAGTCTCCCTAATTGATACATCAAAGGAAGCGAATAATTAATAATACTTATATATTTATATAAGTATTTTATAGTCATATATTTTAAATAAATAGAAACATTAACGGTTGAAGAACGACTTTCAAACTAACAGATCTAATTAACTGGTGTAGAATACGAATAATTGGAATTCTTAGGATATAAATTTCCCTTCCCTTCAAAAACGCCAATCTAAGATTTCTTTTAGCAGTAAGCAAATAATTTCAGATATCAGAACTTTAAAAATCCATTCTTTTGTTCGCGTAAAATTAAAAAAAAATTACTAATCATACTACGGAAAAATAGGAACTGATACGGTATGGTAACTTTTGAAATAGTTATATTAATGTTACGGTTGAATTTCAAAGTAAATTGTTAATATTTTATTATAATTATGAATTTATTACACATTCTTTCGGTTATCCATTGCTGTCCCATTCTTAATAATTTTATAGGATGTGCATTTTACTTTCTGAATAAGTTATATGCAAAGATAATAAAATGTATGAAAAGAAAAGTTAAGTATGAGTGTATTTTGAAATTGTAAGTTTATTCTTTGAGGTTTTTTTCTTTGCTGGAAAGAGGCCAAGGGTTTGGTTGGGCTCAAATTCAAACATGGCTGCCAGTGGCCGAACCCTGTCCGAGTGCGAAGCGTTCTTTGGCCGTTGGGAAACCAGAATTTCTTTATCCCATGGCCCCCTAGCAGGCTCGTTGACAGAGCAAGGGCCCTTCCAAAAGCGAACGCCCACTTGGACAGGGACTGTAATCACAGAGACGCTGGCCTTGAGAAAATTCCACGCTCCAGTCTGGCGTTGCCATGGAGATCATGGACAGTGGCCACTAATTGGCAGTTGCTCCCAAGAAAACGGAGAAAAGACTACGGCGCTCCCACCTTCCCTACCCCCGAACACGAAAATCTAATGATCCTCGAGCATAATGAATGCGACCAATCTCAGCGGCCCTAACATTCACCCAAAAAACCTGGTCTATTGGTATCACCATTGGAGAAACTTTTTAAAAAAAGTACGAGGCCCGTGATTGGTCGAAGCTCCCCTTCCCAACGATCAACATTTATTCGAGGTGCCTCTCCTTACGTTCCACGAAACTTAGCTCATGGGTGGAACCAGATACGGATGGGCCCAAGGCGAAATGCTAATACAAAAAGAATTCAAATTTCATCTATTTTATGAACAAAAGTGATATTCTAAAACACGGATAGTTTAATTAGTGGAATAAAATAAAGTTTTTCATGCACTTTTTGAAGCTTAGTGATAAAAATAGCAAACTTACGCACAGTTATAAGAAAAAACTTTAAAACTGATCGTGTTAATAATGTTAAAAATAAGTTTAATGTAAGAAAAAAAACTGCATTGGATTAGAAAAATCTAGATTACGCTAAAAACCACAATACAACTACAAATTAAGTGAGAATTTTTGTTGTACAACCTAGGATTTGCTACGACTGTTACACTATTTAAAAATTTAAAATCAAATCCCAAAAATAGTAAAATTTTTATTTAAATTCCTGTGGGGGTTTTCTCCTAAACAAATTAATTAATGACACTACAGAATATCGTAATGTAAACTTTATATAATTAAAAGCATATTCAAAGTTGTTTAAATTATTGATATTTTATTTTTAAGATCAAATTAAGAATTTTTATCTTTTATAATCATAATTTATTTTGCATTCTTCAACACCTCTATGCTTGCAGATGAAATTAAAAACAATAAATAAATAAAATGCCTAGAAGTAGGAGTAGTAATGGCGATGGGAATATTTATTGCCTTTGTATCGTTGGTGCTTTGCTCTGTTGCCCATTCAGACTGTGCTTATCTGCTGTGTTCGTGATTAAACTTGATTATGTGTAATTTGTCAGACGAGTGAATGCCATCATATGAATAACCCAACAAGAACAGAAAATACGAAACTGATCCGATAGTGATTCACCAAAATCCATTTTGCAGGGAAAGAATTTGATGACGGATTTCCCTTAGCCATTCCAAGAATAATTGTTTCTTGATGACGTTGACACGGTCCCCTCCCCCTCCACTGACAATGGGAAATCCCAGCGCCAAGGTTAGGGACTGCCGAGCCCGCCCCGGCCTTGCGTAACCACCATCGGAAATAGCCGACGGCAGAACGCTCTAGTGGCGGGAAAAAAAATTGCCTTCTTCTAGGAACAAAAAAAAAAGTTGAGGATTTGGTCGGACTGCATCAGCTGCGGGGTACCCGACCCCTCTAGGATGGCTGAGTCCAAAATACGTCACGCCTGACGTTGTTAGTGACGCCATCGGACTACACCCCCGAAATGCTGCTACCACCCGTATCAGATGGCTATCGGAAGTGAAAGCAGCATTCTTAACCCAGTTGTCAATGACATCAGTCTTTACATCAAAAAAGAAACGAATAATTAGAGAGAAAAATAAATAGTATTTTTTTTTTCTTTAAACTCATTGCAATTCAACACTTGTTTGCAATTACAGACACCCGAAGCTTTAAAAATCTGCTTCTCTTATAACGTGGCAGAAACTTCTCTGCATCTAAGAAATTTATTAAAACATATGCAAAAAAAAAAATACTTTATTTTTAGTTGCCGATTATTTTATGTCTACTATTCCTGATAAAGAATAATTTTCAGAAAGCAACAAAAAGAATTTTCTTGATCTTTTAAAGAGCAGAAGATAACTTTCAAGAAAACAAATGTTCTTGATTTTCTGGTTCCTCATTTTAAAAATTAATAATTAGCGATTGGAGATTTAAAGAAGATTTTGTCGCTGAAAGTGGTTTGTCCAAGATATAGCTAGGGGGGAGGAAGAAAGAGTTGTGAGGGATTTTTTTTTCCTCTCTGATTACACGTGCGAGTTCATTGGCTGCTGGAATTGACGATCTTTGGGATCTGAACTAAAATACTTACAAGATTAAGGAGAAAAATACGTTTCATTCACAGTAAATCAAAAGAATAAAAGCTGTGTTGTTATATTGAAATCTACGAAATGTTTATTTCTAGACTAATGTTTAAATATGTTGATATGAAAATGATGAACGTGTGAAATTGTAATTTCGCCATTGAGAAATTATAAATAAACACATTCGAAAAACGGTTTTCTTTGGAAATGTAGAAAAAAATTATCTATTGAAAACAAACAAATATTTCTGAAAAAAAATTCGCATTATTTAATCAAATTATGTAGATAAACAATAAATTTATATCAACCACCATTCTGAATATTAAATACAACTTATATAAAGCACTTTTTAACTGATTCATGTAATTCATACAGTTGGCAGCTTATCTGCCATCAAAATAATTTATTTCGCGATATTAATAAATCATTAGATAATTTAATGTTTTTTTTTAGTTAATAAATTTTGTTACGCAAATTCTTAAATAAATTATTAGATACAGCGATAAGAAACGATTTTTATCAACTAATTCACAAAGTAAAATAGTAAAAATTTGCCCTATAGTATCCCTTGATATTATGATGTACCTCATCTTAACTCTACGCACATACGGAGTCAAAATTTAGAACAAACTATTGCTTCTTTCTACAATTACGTAGACGAGGTCGAAATTATGTTTTTTATTTCGAAATATGCAAATATTATTTAACAATATTAAAAAAAAAAGGTGTAGGATATAGAAAACTATAATTTGTGGAATCTATGTAGTTTTTAACTTTGATTTCTCGATTTTTGCTGATTAATTATCTTTATCGGATTAATCTATATATGGTTAATTAATTAGGCAGATTTAATATTCTATCAAACTTTACTTCAATATCAAAAATTAAATTTTCGCGTTCAACAAATAAAAAAGTATAAACAAATTTAAAATTATATTATACGGGATAAATATTATTATACCATTATTTATTTATTATGCTACCTTCAAACTAGACAGAAAAAAAATAGAAAAATTAAATCTACGAATTTAATAATTGGTATTACTAAAAAAAAAGTACAAAATGATTAAAACGTTTATAATCGTATACACTAAAAAGTCGCTTATCCGAATTTGTTGGGACCGCCCCCATTCCGAAATACACTGTATTAAGTACGTTTTGTACATTGATGTTAACGACGGAAAAATATATTTTTAAAATATGCTAAAATCGTTTCGTTACATAAAACTACTTTTTGCATTTATAGAAGTGGGGCATTTGATAGGCATAAATACGAAATTGTCCAAATGCTCATATTTCGTAAGTGTTTAATTACTTTAATAGGTTTTGAATCTACGACAGAATTAGCTCAAGTGAAATCAAGAAATTATAGACACCAAACAGGAATTCTAATTAAATATTGTATTAGAGAAGTCTCAGGAATTCTCTTTAATATTCAAAAATTTTAATATTAAAAGACTAAAAAGCAATGGGGGGGGGGGGGAAATTAAGACGTTCAATTATTTAATTCATTCCCAAAGATTTTTTTCTGTGGAATCTGCAATTAAAAAAATCAGATCCTAGCGCTAATCGTTAATATATAGTGAATCTGGATGAATAGCTAATATCAGGCTTTGATCATCCTAATAATATTGGAAGCTACATCTTTTGGTGCCTTCGGCGTCACAGAATTTTTTCTAGGGATGTCATGTATACGGGGAGCTCATTTCATACTGTATTCTTAATAAAAAAAAATCTTAAAACATAGTAACATTAAGAAAAATAATCAGGATGGTGTAACTCCATAGATAAAATCTATTAAATACTTGGAATATAACTACTTTTCTTGGCGACGCTATACAAGGTAGTAAAACTCTGCAATTTAACTATTTTTTCAAGATGTTTCCTCTAATATTAAGAGATATTTCATTAATATTACTAAAAATTGTTTTCGCATGTCCCAGTATCATCATTCATCTGCTATTAATATTAATGGACAGATAAAAGTTCAATTTAAAAAGATACTTTACAATGTTTATTTTTTCCTACATTTCTTCCGATACAATGTCATGGCAATGATTCTTGGAACAAAAAATTTCAAATATTCAAGAGAATAGCGACCTTCTTAGATTATTTTTTAATATTTTGAAATGAAAAGAGGAACCTCTGACATTAAAACGATACCAACAACATTATATTTTGAAATATTATTCCTTTACCAAGTTTTTACTCACTAAAATATTGACTAACGTTAAATAATGAAAAGCAAAGTATAATTCTGAATTTAGAAATGAGAATTAAAATGGATCTTTTATAAATAGCTTCAAATAAGAAAGAAATATTTTACAAAAAAGAAATTTTCATGAAAAATTGAACTACAACTGCAAATTACGAAATGCTACAATGGAAAACTCTTAACAGTTATCTTTTTCTTTGTGAATCATTAAGTTATTCTCAAGGGCGTAACAAAAATATAGTAAGCTAGATAAAGATATTAAAAAAAAAAAAAACCTAAAAGTTTTGTACGCTTATGACTAAACAAGTAATTTATCAAAGATATACGGTTACGGTTAAGAACGTTAGATTTTTAAAATGCGCGCCAAAAAAGCAGTTCAAAAATGGCTTCCATTCAAACAGAAGTGATATTTTTTTTTATATTATACATGTCTACACATTCAATTGTCGATTATCTTTATATAACGACAACACTGTTATGTAAAAATTGGTAACACTGTAGCTGAATAATGGCAGAAATATACAAGTTTTCTGGGCAGACATTTGTATTTTCAGTATTGCGAAACGAGCTGACCAAAATGCATCCGCCATTTTGCACACTTAAATAGATGAATGACTTTGAATAGACCAAGAACAAAACAGACAAAAAAATAATCTAAACAATATCTGAACATTTATCGGCCTACTGGTGGGGAAATAAACATCTTATTGCTTTTCTTCTCGTTTTCTTTCATTTCCTGAGTTTTACACAACGTGGTTCCAATGATGGCGTCGTTAGGCGCCATGAAATCAAAAGTTTAAAGTTATGAACAACTGCTGTATCAGTTTGTTTGCAAACATTACAGCTTATTCACTAGTTCTTTTTGATATGTATTTCAAAATGGAAATAAATTAAAACTAAGAAATTGATAATTTAGACAAATACATTGTGGTACTGTACATGCTTATTCAGCCGTTGTCTACGTGGCAAATGGCACCTGTTTGTGGTGCAATACTTTATTATTGGTAGAACTTCTTATTCTTTTAATTTCTTATACCAGTTTTAGAAATGAACATCAATAAAACGAAAATTACTGAAATTGTAATTGTCTTACTACTTATGAATTTGTCTTAATTAAAAATTTTAAATTTCTTCGAATTGTTGAATAAAAAATAAAAGAAAATAGAAAGAAAAACAATAAAATTTCTTAGAAGCTAGCTGTGATTCATGTAGATTGTAATTAATACTGGTGATTAACACTTGCTGTAATTAACAGTTGGGCTAAACAAATTTCGAAGAACAATGTCACTGTTAAAATAATATAAGTAACTTTTTTGTCTTACCTGCAGCTCTGCCATCGCCGTGCTGTGCCATACCAGTCACTGAATGGGTTGAAAGGAGTAAAACATGAAATGAAGTACTTGTCAAATCAAGGGAATTGTGGGGGCACCAGTAGTGAGGTCATGGGTCAGCTCCTATGGTTATTGGTGGACGTACGTCAAGATACTGTTTTAAACCTTTGACCTACTTTTAGCAACATTCCATTGGTTTAAAATAGTTAGATTTCATCCCCTCTCTTGTCTTTGCTTAAATCACCATAAGCAAATAAGGAGAGATTAATTTTGTAACGGGTTAAATTATTTTGATGGCGATTATTTCTAAATTTTGTGTAATTTCACTGTTTCTTAAATTTTCTTTGAAATATCTTTATTTAATTACAGACGAAATGTATGAATTATGTCTGATCATCTACAAAAAGCTTTTTTAGCTTCTAAATTCGGTGCAATTTCCCTGGTTCTTAAATTTTCTTTGAAATATCTATTTAATTACAGACGAAATGTATGAATTATGTCTGATCATCTACAAAAAGCATTTTTAGCTTCTAAATTCGGTGCAATTTCAGAGTTTCTTAAATTTTCTTTGAAATATCTTTATTTAATTACAGACGAAATGTATGAATTATGTCTGATCATCTACAAAAACCATTTTTAGCTTCTAAATTCGGTGCAATTTCACTGTTTCATGAATTTTCTTTGAATCTATTAATTATAGACGAAATGTATAAATTCTGTGCAGATATTTAAGTTTACGAGATAACCATACAATGTTTCAGCACAAAAAAATAAAACAAAAAACAACATTACATTTCATTCTGTTAATATCGTAAATGATTCCGTTAATACAGAGCTCACTTTGACGTTTTTTCCATCTTAAAATCAGTGTAAGATCTGTTTAGTTGTTGATATAAATCTTATTTCCATGAAAATGACGAAATGAATAGAATTAGTAAAATAAAATGGAGTAAATAGACAAGACAACGCATCACTGTTAGTCATACACTCCGTTCTTAGGTTGCTTTGGTTACAGTAACACATGCTTTCTTCCATTGGATTACGAAATATTGAATAGTGATATAATACTTGGAATCAAAGCTCTGGTTATATTTGGTAGCAATTTATACTCATACATTGTTACGGAACTACTGAATAATAAAATTCAAATTCATTATCAAAGTGATCTAATAGGAAAAAAGCGAAATCCAATGTCAATCTGTAAACGAAGAGAATTTACAAGAAATAAAACGATCTGATATCATTGTTTGTCTAAAGACGTAAACATCTGAATGAATGGAGGCATCAAAGTTTTTAACTTCTATTTTTAAATATTTACTTCGTTTTATTTTGCTGTAAAAACAAAGGTAGAAGTCAGTAGCTATTTTATTTATTTGGCGTTGATTGGATTACAACAAACAAAACATCAATGATTTAAAATTAAAATAAAATAACGAAAAATAAACTATTTTATTTATTTTTTTTACACTTACTTAAATATAAATTAAATAGTTAGCGAATTCATCTTCTATAAATATAAATATAAACGTAATTAGATAAAAAAAAAACCAAATACAGTGATACCTTGGCTAACGACGGTCCTGGTTAACGACGACTTGCTGTAAGCAAAAAATGTCTTGGCTAACGACGCGACGCAGGCTTTGGTTTACGACGCCTCGTCCATTGGAGGCGGCCAACAGTTTTTGAGAAAATCGCATTTAAATTTTGCAAAATATTCTCATCTACAACATTTATACATTTTCTTTACACACAACTTGTACTTCTGGTGAAGATTGACATTTAAAAACTGTATTCATGAACTATTCATTTTGTTAATGATAAATTTTTGTAGCAAATATAAATGAATAAACGATATGTACCATATTTTTATGACATTTAAAATCGCGCCTTGGATAACGACGATAATCCTTGAACGGATTACCATTGTTAACCAAGGTACCACTGTATATTTTAAAAACAAGAATTAAAACCAATATTATTCATTTACGTTGTATATCGAAGTGGATAAAAAAAGAAAGTTTCCTAGCTTCAAAGACTCCAAAATTTATCACAAATATAAAAATATCGCTTCATTTGTTATATTTCAATGACTATTCCACGCTCTGTTATGTCTACGGAAGTGTTCATTTTGAATTTTATCGCAATTTTAATAGTTTGATTTTTATAATTCCCGCCAAATACTTTTCATTCACGTAGTAACAGCGTTTGGTAGCAATCAAATTTATAAGCTATTCAACTATTTCCAACTTTTCTAATACCTTTGATAAATATTCAGAATTAGAAGAATATAAAATGAATGAATAAAATATTTTCTTTTTATTCGTAGTTCTACGAATGTTATCGTACGATTAGAAATTCTAATAAAGCTATTGTAATAGTATATTAATCACATAGCCACCATGTGTGTTTGTTTTGCTTAATATTAGATTGTTAAATTCAATAATATTTTACATTATTTTAACTCCATTAAAAGTTAATATTACATAAACATTTTACTTGTTAAATCTAATTCTCTTGGATTCAATGACAATTATTTTCTTTAAATAAAATGTCTTCGAGTAATTCAATCTAGAATTTCTTTGAAAATAAAAATAAAAATCTCTCTTTTTTTTTTAATAAATTCCTGAAAAACACTGATTTATCTTCAATCTAAAAATGCCAGCGGTTCCCAAACTTTTTCCAGTAAGGCAGAGGTGCTCAAACTACGGCCCGCGGGTCAGATCCGGCCCGGCAGGTAATTTTATCCGTTCCTCGAAAGTTTTTGAAAAATGTATATCGAAAATTAAAATGAATGCAAAAAATTATATTTGATTTAAAAGGGGAATTTTTTAAAAATATTATAAATAGATTTAGTCATATTTGCTTAGTATTGTATTTGTAATTAACTATAAAAATTTTTATTCAATATTGTCTTTTTCAAAATAGATATTTTATAATTTACATATTAATGTGGCCCGCCCAGATGGATTATAATCCAATCTGACCCCTTCGGCAAAAAAGTTTGAACCAGCCTGCAGTAACGGAACGACATTTTGAAGGGGGGGGGGGGCATACGAATGCCCAAAAGAATGTCTTTTCCACAATTTGTGAACCATTGCTTAGTCTAAAATATTTCTTTGTTTTTTTGTATCAAATGCTTCCATCGTAACTGATTACAAAGAGAAATACACAGAAGGAAGAAAGAACGAAAATAAAAAGATTTGGAAGAAACTAAAAGCTCTTTTCAAAAAACGATTTGAAGAATAGTAATAGTTAATATTGTTTATTGAATTTATTATTATTTCAAAAATAACTAAAGAAATAAATAGCGATATTATTGCGTCTTAGTGTAATTATGATTATATAGTTTTATCTGTTTACTCGTCTATTTGCAAGAGAACCACTGTTACAATTTGAAACATTATTCGTTTGGTTTATATCTACTTAATTGAATATCCGTAACAAAAATGAAGTTAGCAACAGTGATCTATGTTTGGTGTAATGCAGTCTTTCTGAATTGGTTGTTCGCTGAAAAAGTTCTACAAACACCTTTCACCAAATTCCATAACTGTTAATTATGGTTTTGAAAATTATAAGTTCTTAAAAGACATTTCTCAATAAGTTACAAAATCTTACCTAATTTCAAATATGATCTCGAGATATTTATGCGCATTATTTTATACCCATTTTCAAAATGGAAATTATTGCACAAAATAATGCATGAACAATGATGGAACAATGTTGAAAGTATAGCTTTCATGAAAAAAAATGGAATTGTTAATTACGGATGATTTTTTTTCTTCTTTTTTTATCAACCAATGAAAAAAAGAAAAAGCGGTAACCATGGGAATTAATGATCTCACTGGCAATAACATGTTGGTATGGTAGAGTTTATTATTTATATAGTAAATATGTTAATAAGGGTATCTGGCATTGGCCAATATGTTGCAACAAATATTTGATACATTATTTAATAGTTTTCAATAATTTCTTGTTTCAAAGCGTTTTGAATACGTTAAAGATAGATCCTGTATAATCTCGTTTTTGACATCCGCTTTATAGCAAATCAGGATTGATTATTAGATAGTAACATTTTATAGTTAAATGAAATTCTGCTTATTAAGCACTTTTTCATTAACGTTCTACAGCAGCGGTCGGCAACCCGCGGCCCGCGGGCCCCATGCGGCCCATGAAGCGTTTTGGTGCGGCCCGCGGGGCGTGTTGGAATTTTTTTTTGCTTGTTAAATTAAGATTTTCGGTTGTTTTTTTTGGTAGTCAAAGTAAGATTTTCCGTTTTTTTTTTTTTTTGTTTTTATTTTTTTTAAATTTTTGGCCCAAGTGCGGCCCGCAGTAATCCCCACATAACATATTTGGCCCTTTTACAACAAAAGGTTGCCGACCACTGTTCTACAGAATCCCTCCTCAAGTGTTATCATCTAAATAAAATGTAATAATCAAATTGAATTGGAGAATTACGCACAGATAAAATGTTTGTGGGTTTTTTTTCCCTCCAAATTAGTATAAAAGTACATAATACGTACTGGAAAGATACCTCAGGATTAGCATGACCAGACATCCCCGATTATGTCCCGGATTTTATAAATAATCGTGGAAGTCGGTTTTTGTTTTTTGGTTGTTAAAATAGTTTTTTGGGCCGTGAGAACTGTCTGTCCCGGATTGACGTCGGAAAAATCCGGTCCCCTTATGCAGATTAGATTGGGACGTTTCTGTTAATTCAAAATCATGTAAATTAAATCCTGCAGTAGATTCTGAATAAACTTTATAATACATAAAGCTATTGAACAACTGCAAGGATAACTAATTAAAATTAAAAATAAGTTATTCCAAATATAAATTTCACAATTGCACAACAAAACATTTATCAATTAAAATTATGTATTATACACAATGTACATTTTATTTTATTTTATTTTATTTTTAAGATGGCAGTCAATTAAACCTACAATTCTTATTTGTAGAAATTTTATTTTACAAAATTTATTGTAGATCCTCAGTTCCTAAGAAAAGTTTAGGTTATTTATTCCTTTTTATTTATCAAAATAGATAATTTCTTGATAGGAATGTATAAATGAATAATAATTAAAAATGATTTCCATTCATAAATAGGCTCTTAAGCCTGTGATCTATACAAATAGGCCGGCGGCTTGTGTTTCTTATGTTATCTTATGTTTCCCCACTTCCAAAATTAATATTATTAATTTGCATGACATCACTGAGGAGGAGTAACATCTCTTTTCTGATTGGTCTAAATGCAAATGAAAATGGCGATTTCTTAGGCATTCTTTTGTTTTCGTAAAATTTCAGTTCCTGCTAGTCTAATGATTAAATTGATGTGGAATTGAGTCACAATATTTTTCGTCATTGTTGTTTTAATAAAGAAAGAAAATCTTACTTTCCTATTAAAAGTTCCATCGGATCTACTTTTGTTTTGAATTCACTCACTTGCGCTTTGCAGTTTATTTTCTTAATTATAAACGAAATATAACAAAAGCAGGAAATATTTCAGAATTAGTTTTATTATTACTTAATCCCTATTTTCATTTGGATTGATTCTTTAAAAAGGCCTTGGAGGTAATTCTGACACTTTTATTCTTTCCTATTTTAACGTAGTGAATTTTAAATAATTTTATTCTGTTGTCAAAATGTATTATATGAAATATACTGTAACTCAAGTAATATAATTCATTTAATACATTTTGACAACAGAGTAAAATATTAAAAATTCACTACGTTAAAATTATAAAGGATATAAGTTACAAATATATATATATTGGAAGGCTCCAGTGAACGAAAGTAGGGTTTGAATTATCGGTACAAAAAAAAAAAAAAAAAAAAAAGAAAGAAGGGGCAGAATTGAAATGCATTTGTTTGTTAAATTCCATTTGGTTCATTCTTTAGGATTAAACGACTTTTCGTAGAAAGGTTCCTAATGAGATTATAATTAATCCTTTAATCTGTGAGGGCTCAAATCCTTCTTTTGTCCAATTAATTACATTCACAGAATTTGACTTAAATGTAAAGAATCTTAGAATATAATAGTACTGAGGTCAATTTTTTATACCAATAAATAATTACGAAAGTATAAATTTAGTACAAATCCATGAAGGCCTTTTTTGAACTGAAGGTCATGTTGTAGGTTTTTCGTTTTTAAAATGATTTTCCCGTAACTATTAAATATTTGAAACTAATGATAACATTTCTTGTTTTCAATAACAATAAAAATTGTTTAAAAATGTCTGTCAAGTATATCGTGTTTAATTATTGTTAAAACTTGGGTTAATCTCGCGAAGCAACGTTTTCTTGTAAAACGCCATCTATCGGAGAATTTATGCAGCCTTGACATCGCTATGAAAATATTAATATGCGATTCCTCCTTTCCGTGCGTACAGCAGTTTAACTAGATATATTGAAACATATAGTTATACCTCACGCTTAGCTGAATCTATACATACAGGCTATTTACACAGCAGTTTCTGAAAAATTACTAACATAGAAATGAGCAAAAAAATAATAATAATAATATGTTTTTGTTATTATTATTCTAAATCAAAATGCAACTTTAAAATTAAAACTACCATTATTTAATGGAATTAAGAAATTCTTCATTCGTTTCTGTTAACTCTTCTACCATTATTTAACTTCTTTTTATAAAATTACAGACTTTTAATCAAAATTGAATTTAAAATATGTTGTAGATGATTTTGAATAATGAAACACAAACAAAAATAAAGATCCAGAAAATTAGGCTCAAATTATACAGTTATTTGCGTATATTAGTGTTTGAACTATATAGTTATTTGCATATATTAGTATTTGTACTTTGAATTGGGATTTTTTTCTGGATTCAATGAAGCAGGTTGTGTCCATTCGTCCTTCACAAATTACAAGCAGAGTAGTAGCGTGGATTTTGATGAAATTTCATAGGCCACTGCTTTGAAAGATTTTTAATATTTTTCATCAAGATGCAAAGAAAAGAAGTCTTGTTTATTGACTGTAACCCTAAGGAATATCGCCATTAAAAATAAAAAAATATAAATATTTATTTATTTGTATTGTACCGGTATTTATATATGTATATATTCGTAGTAGGATTAAAAAAACATTAGGCTTTTAAAGTTCGTTTCGAATGGGACAATGACAATTCGAATAATAATAATAAAAAAAAATCGTTAATTTCAGTTCTTTTACTGATTGGATTTACTTAAACGCCTTTGACAGAAAACGGCTGAGAAAAAATTAACAGTCCTTTATTCTATTTGAGATAAACTGTTATTACTCAAGATAGTAAGAAATATTAAGTCATTAAAAGGTTGAAGAATGAAAACGAAAAAAATAACAATTGGTAATTTAATTTTTAATTACAGACTGTTTTCATTTTTAATGAGTTCTTAATGTAAAGACAAACCTGTAATTATCTGAGGGATGGTCATTTTGTCTGTTGATAAACAATGCCACATTTATTAATAATCAGCAAAGAGTTTTTTAGAAGAATTTAAAAGCTATTCCAATTGTGTCTGCGTTATTTTTATGGTCATGTTGTAATTTTAATCAGTAAATTGGAAGTTGCATTTTTATTCGTTTATTCTGAGATAGCAGATATATATATATATATACGGAAGGGGAGACGTTTGAAAGCAGGAACCAGACAAACCACCTTCCCGAAGGGACCAAAACTACAATTTCCAAAGGAAGTGGAGATAATCATTGTAAAATCCCTATTAAAGAGTAGATAAAATTATCGGAAGATAACAAAAAATATGTCTTTTTATGAGTGACAATATCTGGTCGTCACATACTATCAGCATTGCTGAATGATTAGCACTTATTGTCAGAGATTAGTTAGAACCAGGGGCTCGCAAACGTTTCCACTTGGCACACCTGTTTTCACGACCCTCCCGCATTAAAGTTAAAAAAAAAAAGTAAGAAATTATTATACTTATAATTATATTCATTGAGTTAAGGGCACATTTAAAAATATACTCTGAACAAACAGAACACTCGCTCTTGTTCTGATGGATTAACGAGTATTTACTTATTAATTTAGTCGCTTGGAAAATAAGAGAATAAAGAAATGCATTTTATAAATGCAATTTTTTAAAAGTTTCGTAAATGACAAAGATAAAAAAAGCTTAAAAATTATATATAAATAAAACCTAAAATACATAACAAAAAAAAAACAAAACACTTAAATCTTAGGTATGGACAAGTCCTTATAAAAATAGTATCTCGTTTAATTGTGAATTTATTGGAGTTAACGCATATCTTGTAACGATTACGTTGAATTGCTAGTAATCAAACATTCTTTTCCTTCAGTTGCTTCTTTTGTCTTTGAATTTAAATTATTTTGTAACTTAACGAACATCTTTTGGTTTAGTAATAAGAAGGAAAGATCAGTAGGTGTTCTATTCCGAAGTGTTTCTGAAGTAGAATTATTTGAATGTAGAGCTGCTAAATTACTGATAAGAAAGAGATATTATCGATTTTTTTTTTAATATTTATTTTTCAAGTGACGAATTTGTTCACAGTTTATAATACATTTTCAAAAATTCCATCGTCAACATTAATGCACTTTGAAATTCACGTGTTTCAGATAATGGCGCACTACGGCAGGAGGGAAGGAGACTGTTGCATGCTAAATTCAAAATACTGTACATTCAAAAACCGTTCGGAATAGGACATAATTATGTCCTTGGAATGACTGATACAATGATCTCCCAGAACAGTGATCTTTCAGTTTGGGACACCCTGTATAATGGTTGCGAACTTCATTCTTACAGATCTTATTTGAAAGAATACTTTCACAAAACCTACGAAATTTCCTGAATTTTTGATGTTTAAAGATAAGTTTTTAATGTTCACTAAACGATGGACGTTGCCAACAATTGCGGGATGCAATTTTTTTTTTTTATTTCTTTTCAGTAGAGTTTAAACAACATTCTTCTTTTAGATATCTCAGAAACTTTATAAATCAGAAGAATAAATCCAATATTATTATTTACTGAATTATAATTTTTTATCTCTACTGATCCCTGTCTTAATTGTGTTCATTTTGTGAAAGGACTCCAATTTAATTAGCCTTTAAAACGATAAAGAATATTTAAAAGTGGTTTCGGTTCAACGGCTTATAAAATTCCATTCTGTGATTTATTTGGGACAAAATAACTAAGAGATCCCTATACATATTTTGTTATTATTTCGGACTGATAATAACCTTTTAATTTCGTATTCAATCTATTTTTACTTTAAGTTATTTGAAATAATAATAATAACAATAATATAATTTATAATAGAGCTTTTTTTATTTTCACTGAAACGATTGGGAAATCATTTGATAATAAGAAATTTACATTCCTTGAAAGGGTGATTTTTAATTTATTTATTTTTTTATTTTTATTATTTCACGAAAACCCTGCTTTTATTTTCCAACTATAAAATCTACTAAATGTTAAACATTTTCCATCCCAAAAAAAAAATCCTTATTATTTACTAAAAGATAATTTATAAGACGGATTCATTTTAATCTTCTCAAATCCCATGCCACGGATTAGCTAAAGATTAATTCCCATTGTTTGTGACAATGAGATCTTAATAATAGAAATCCATTGTTTATTTTCCAATGCTTTTCTATGAGAATTTTTTTTGCTAATTTTCGACGAGGATTTGAAATGAAAGATTTTTCAATGAAAAATTGAGATGGACGTCTGTTTCTCGAAATTTCAAGGAAATCCATTTTATTTTATTAATCAATTATTATTATTATTTGTTTTAAACAAAAAGAAATAATTTTTTAAACAAAACATCGATTTAAAAAATTACAAACAGCATCAGATGCATTAAGCAATGAATACCAAAACCTTCCTGTGTTGACAGCTTTCGTCTATTTTAATTCTATTCTCAATTATCGGCTTATGAAGGAGAGATAGGCCTAATTGATAATCCTAGTTTCGACAACATGTGAATAATTTAAAAAACAGCAACTTTATTTTACCTAAATTTGTTTAGTGCTTTGTTTCTCTGACCATATAAATTTCTTTATTTTTATTAAAATCGTGAAAACTATAAAAAACAAAAGCATGAATTTATTCTTAAATTATAATATCTGATGAATATAAATAGTAGAAGTTTCTGAAAAAAATAATCCTCATTATTTTTGAGTTTCATGAAACGGAGTAGCTTTAATTGTAGGCAACGGATGGCCTAATAATTGTTTAAGACAATGAAATATTTAGAGAATTAGGATAGAAATCCTTATTTGTAGTCGATGTTTGTCCGTGGGACTATTTGTTGTCTTTTCACGCTAATTTCTGACAAAAAAACACATGGAAAAGATTTCCAATATAAATGAGCTCAGGCCTTCAAATACAGAGAACTAGTTAACGTTTCAAAAGTTCTTAGCTACAAACACACACCCATGAGCCTAAAAATGAGGAGCCTTTTGCTTTGTACAGTCAATTTCTACTAATAAAAAATGCCTCAATTGGAGACAAAAGTCAAAATAAGTTTTTCTTTATTTTCGTGGTTCTGGTTTTAATAGTAATTCATTAATTGATTTCACCGTTGTCGTTATTAATTTTAATCATACACATGAGGAGGAAAAAGAGGCCTTCATTTATTTATTTCAGGAACTCTTTTTTGTTTTTTTTTTTTCATTTAATTTATTTTATTAAAACCATTTTATTTATTAAGCATAAATCATCCCATCGCCCTGTTTTTGAAATTGATTTTTTTATTGTTGTTAAATTGAAATTGTTAATTTTAAATGTTGATCAGAAAAAAAAATATGAACAGTACATATGTTTCTTTTCTACTAATTTTTAAACCACAGGAATTAAAGGCATTTATCGAAGAGAAAAAAACAATAATCAAAATTTTTTAGTAAGTATTTCAAAGGAAGTGGTTAGTCTTTTGTTTTGTTACCAAAATAAATATTTTTCCATTTTTTGATTGGGAAAAAAATATTATTTTGATTCCTGCATTAGATTAATAAATAACTTTTTAATTTCCAAATTCTTTAATTAAACAAAGAATGATAATTTCAAAATGATAAAAGAAAAGAATGAGAAAGACAATTCAAAAATACATGTTCGTAATTATTTTTAGTTTATTTTTTATTTTATCCTATTACAAAAGTTTTTGAACAATATAAAACTGAATATCTTTATTAAAAACAATTAACACCAATGTAAACTATTCACTTAGTATTCAAGTAAGATATCGCTTTTTCATTTTTTAAACTAATTACTAAAATTTACAACATTACAATAATTATAATGGTTCAGGAAATGAATTTGATTCAGTCTCTAATTACAATAATCCTGTATTCGTTTCCATAGAAAACAAAGAAATGAACATTATTTATTCAAGAGATATGAGGATACAGGGGCGTAGAAAGGCTTTTATTTCGTGGAGAGTCGAGTTGATCAGTAACACCCGAAATGTACTCTTCCAAATGTCGGGGGAGGAGAGCAAATCTGCTTTACAACCCAAAAAAACAAACAAAAAAAAAAACCGAAAAAAGTAGGGCCTGTAGTATACATTTAAATGGATAAGTAAAAAAAATAAACCCAAAATTCCGTAATTCATGATTTGGATATTCGTCGTCGGCTTTCAGACCATGGGCGCCAACAGAATATTTTGTAGAAAAGGATAAAAACATTGACAATCACAAAAAAAAAAAAAAGGTCTGAATAAAATGTTAAAAAAAAATACTGTAAAATTATATAAAGTAACTTAAATAAATTAAAGTAATAAGTTATAATAAATTTATCATTTTTTTTTGGTATCTTGCGCGAAATAAATATATTGACATTAAAAATTCCAGGGTGGGGCAAATGCCCCCTCCCCCTGCCTTATGTGGGGTTCCCATGCACCTAACACCCTTATGATATCATGTAATAAATGGTAGTAAAGGAATTATTGTTAGAGACAGTAACAAAACAAGTATATCACATCGTGTTAAAAATACAGCAATTATATATTTTTGTTAAAGAGTTTGTTCATTGTTTAGGCGTGGGTCCGAGTAGCCAAGTGACTATGGCTGGTTCAATCCCCGACCCCGGTTGAGGTGGGGGATTTTTTCACGCTGAAGTGTCCTTAGGTCCTCTGATGAACGGGTATCGGGGATTGAAGGCGATCGGGCGGGCGTCGGGTTGACCATACGACCTCGATTGGGTTCCAGTGGTCACGAAACGCCGAGAGCTTTTTCTCTTGCAACTCCAAGGGTCTACAGTAGGCCTAAAGTAGGACACAACATTTAAACATTTGATAATTTTTATTTATTTATTGTAACTGTAAATTCATATAAAGTCAAATTAATTAACAAAATGAGTAAATCATGTACTTAAAACTATGTACAGTCCGTTTTCGTTTACGAGAGCCTTCAGCGCTTCTGCGCATGCGTCAGGTCTCCTGCGATTTCTTCCAAATAGGGGCGAGGAAGATGGGATGTTTACTTTTTTTTAGTATTAGTTTAGTAGTAGCTGGGTTCTATTTGCGCTTTTCGGGAAAGAATTATGGAAAGAATAAATACTATTGCAAAAATAACAGGTACTAAAAGAAAAACAGGTCTTAAGAAAGTGCCCATCTCAGCGTATCACCCCTTTGCGGGGTAGAATCGTCTGTGTTGTCGTGGTTCTCGCATTTCGAAACAGACAGTACATGTGTAGGAATGTGTATCAACACTTTAGAAATGAAGATGAAGAATGATTTTAATTTTAATAATAATAATTGACAATATGTGCTTTGGATCTTGACCCGTCATGTTGTCTTTGCTGGGGAAACCCAAGGATTCAAACTTTTACATAATAATAATAATAATATTATTATTATTATTATTAACCCTAAGGAATTACTGCGATCATAATTTCTATTAGAGACGGCCATTATGATCAATTCTCTGGGGGTGGAAATAGGGAGCAATCGAAAACAGATTTAACAATATCTGTTAGCAGAACTAATCAGTTTTTTTGTGTTTAAAACCAATTATAAACCAACCAAAATAAAATTTAGAGAGATATGTAGTAAGAAGAAATATTTATAAATTTATAAAAGAAATTCTAAAGGGAATTCTAGAAATAAGCTGTTATTGAAAATAATCTGTAAGAATTAATTTCTGTTTTCTCTTCTTTTTTGTTTGAATGCTAAGAGATTGTTATTTCAGAGAATTCTCTATCTCACTTTTGTAGCTGCTACAAACGCTCTTTTCGTATGTGTTCAATTCTGAGATCTAGCCAATCCCCAGTGGTTTTATTACAGCGAAATTGTGTATAAATATCTTTTTTAAAACGAGAGCTTGAGGGATCCAGTTCAGAAACGCTTTTATAAAGTAACATATCATGTTATATTATTTATTTATTTATTTATTTTTCTTTTGACTGATTTTTATTGATGTTCTTAATGACTTTGTATTAAAAGCCGAAATAAAAAATAATTAAAACAACCTAACTTTGATTCGTTTGAAAACTTCAGACATTAAAATCATTTATTTATTTAACCTTGACGTTCAGATTCTCGTTTCTTTGACTTCTCTGTTGTTTTGTGGACATTGACACCTGATACTTTGACGAATGTTCTGAACAGTTGTGGGTTCTTTATAAATTATTCGAGTAAAAACATTTTAAAAGTTGGTTTGTCTTAATAAAACCCCGTGACTTCTTCCTCCCCCTACTAAAACAAAGGAGGGAGCAGTGGAATGATTTCTTGTACGGGGATTACCTTTCCATCTGCTTCTAGTGGACTGATCCAGTGTGATTATCCTGTTATTATGGGATGACCTCCAGATCCCCCCGGGGGCAAAAGAAGGGAATAAAGGGTTAGTAAGACTCTTTTGGCCTATTGTTCTCTCCGCTCACTTTCCAGATCGGACAGAATTAGCTGAAAAAAAGGACAAACATTCTTTTGGACGAATGTAACCGTCCTTAGACAACAAACGGAATTAGAAAACCCATACAGGTTGATGCTGTCTTTAATTAAAATGTATAATATATATATTAAAAAAAAGAAAATGGTAATCAGTAATTTTTAATTAAGAAATTGAGGAAATTTTTATTATATTAAGTTTTAATAATTTCATTCTTATTAGAATAAATACTGTAATGAAACTATTCTAAAGAAATTTCCTTAACTTGTCAATGAGATGAACTTGTAAAACTATGTATGAATTTATTAATTTAAATAGTAAATTCACAATTTTTCATAATTAAAACATGTTTTTGGATATTCTATCAAAATAAACTTTCAAAGATATATTTAACTATCAATCTACGTAACGAAGCCGAATTTAATATATATCCTAATATTCTCTCCTAATAATAGGAATTAAATTAATAATTTAATAGAGAACGAATTCCTAAAAAGATGAATGAAAAGAAATGCTCAAGGTTGACAAATGGTGAAACGCCAGTCATTTGCCAAGACTGAGCCAATTCATTGTTTTCATTTAATCCGACCGAATATTTATAATTTTAAATTTTTATTATTTACCATAACTAATACATTAACTTCGTGAAATTATAATATATAACTTAAAATGAGTTGGTAATTTTTCAGAATTAAAAGAAAGAATGGAAGGAAGGAAACATTTAAGTAAATATAAACAAAAGAAAGTGGAAAAACAACAATTAATAAACATGTTTAAGGTTCATTGGTGAATTATTAAAAAAAATAAATCTATAATGGCTTACTATTAATTATTGTCAGCAAGATGGAGTGATTAAATCCATTGCCTAATTTCTTTCTTTGCCTAATTTCGGTTCATTTTAATAAAGTCAAAACAAGCTCAAACAAAATGAATTAGTTAATGGTACGATTACAGCAGTTATTCTCAACCTGTGGGGCGCGCGAGAAAATTAAAGGGGGGGCGCGAGCATATCGAAGATCTCTTGAACAGATAGGTTTGGACGTTTTTGTTTTTTTCGGGGGGGGGGGGGGGCGATGAGAGTTCTCATTGAAAATTGGGTCGCAAGTACTAAAAGGTTGAGAAACACTGGATTACAGACACTCTTGGACGTAAATAGAAATTCATTGTTGATGAGAGTTTATTGTTATTTTTCTTTGGGAATTTTTATCATAGGTAAATCGTCTCTAGGTTGGTAAAAAGGCAAACAGTTTCTGTAAATTCTTTTCCTTCGTTCAAAAGTAGTTAAGGGAAAGAACACACACTCATTTTCATGAGATTAATGTTTCCCAAAGGCTTAAAATAATCGAGAAATATAAATTTAATTGTTATTTCAATTAATATTTTTAATAATAAAACCTAATTTCATTAACAATAATACAGTAATGAAATAAATGAAACCTAATAATAACTATAATCATTGGTATACAAATAAATGCTAATTTTTAATATTTTTTTTTTGTAGATTAATAATAGTCACATGGTACGAGCTCAAGAATAGTTTTGTTATCACATATTTAATTCATTAAATCTACAAGAAATTTTCATCTGTTTTATTTTTTTAAGATAATTATATAAATGATTAGTTTTATGCCAAAAAAAAAATATTTAATTATGAAAGAAATGCCTTTTTAGAAATTGGGAGAAGTAAAGAAAAGAATTTGAATGAAACTACGTAAATTATTTCATTTGCATTATAGTGAAGGAAATATCTATTAGGAAAATATGTTATTTCCATTTCAACGGATTTATATATGTATGTATGCATATGTATTTATTTATTAATTAAAGCATCTTTATTAAATAGGGATGTGTGGAACATGTTACTCCTGCGATCATCAGCCTAACAAGAAAAGAAGTCAAGTCACTCGCTGGTCAGCGCTGAACTTGATAAAGAATTTAAAATTCTATTTATAGAATATAAAACCACTAACTACTAGGCTGATATTTATCAAATAACAAATAAATAAATAAATAAATAAATAAATGAATAAATAAATAAGTAAATATTTTTTTTTAAAGAATAACAACTTTTCTACTGTAAAACGTAGTTTATCTTTTATCGATATTGTTCTGTAATCATTGGTAATGGAATAGATCTCTGTTGAAAGAAGATGGATTTGGGATAAAACAAAACATTGAACTCTTAATCAATTGCAGAAAGAATTAAGAGATTTTCCAGTAATAATTGTTCGTCAAGAAGTATTTGATTTAATATAATAAATAACCTGTTTATTTATTTATTTATTTATTTATTTATTTATTTATTTATTTAT
>JAFIDM010005346.1:3859253-3873209 GCA_023159025.1 Thereuonema tuberculata
CAACTCTTACGAATTTGTGCAGTTTCAGATGTTTCTTACTCTTTTCAAATAAAATAAGAATAAGCAATATTTCAAAATTTGAAAATAAAAGTTATATATAAACTTTTATGATATCTTATAAATGCATAACTTATGAGTACATAATAAATGTAAAGTACATAAAGTATATAAAATTAATCCTTTTTTTTTTTTCAAAATTAGTCGACCCAAATAATTTTACCAGATATTATATCTCTATATATTATTTTTTTTAAGATAGATATCTTTTCAATTTTTTTCATATCAATTGAAAATTGGTCGAATATTTTATTAATAAGTCTGTTTTTAATTCGTAATCCGAAGTTATTTCTTGGATTATCAAAGACTTGTTTAGTATATATTATATTACTTCTTGTTGTATGGATATTTTCTTCCTGCATGTTATAACATATTATATAATATTTTTGCATAATTAAATTAAAAATAACTCTTTGTTGAGGAAATAATATTTTATTATTTATTAAAATTTGATTTTGTTGTTCAATTTGCAGTTTATTAAAGTTAGGAAAAATGAAATTTATTATTTTTTTCAAGATTCTGTTGATATTTTTCATTTCATTTTTATTTATATAGATCCAATTATCTATACCGTAATTTATTATTGAGTCAATATATGATTTGAATAATATAATTTTTGTTTTTTTAGGAAAGATGTCTTTAATATGATAAAACATATATAAAAAGTAATTTAACCTTTTTAATATATGAATATAATGAGTATGCCATGTATATTTATTATTTATATATAGACCTAGATATTTATAATTATTTATTATTTCTATACTTTCACAGTTACAGGTGTTCATAACTTCTGGTTGGTTGTGTATGCAGTGGAATTCATGATATTTTATTTTTGGTATAATGTTGATTTTTTTTATTCTTTGAGGTAATTATCATATATTTTGTTTTATTTTTATTAATGGCTAATTTATAGTCATGTGTCCATTTAATTATATTAATAAAGTCATTTTGTATTTGTTCTTGTGCTATTGAAAAGTTTTTATTTGTGTTTATTAATAATAAGTCATCTGCATAAGCAAAGATATTTGAATTTGTTGAATTTTTGAAAATTGTATTAATATATATTATAAATAATATTGGACCTAAGGTAGATCCTTGTGGTACGCCTTTTTTTAAATTATATATTTTACTTATTTTATTTTGAATTTTAATTTTGAATTTTCTTTTTTTTAAATAATTTGTTAGTATATTAAGCATTGGGCCTCTTATACCAATATTATTTAGTTCTTGTAGTAATATGCTGTGATCTAAACTATCAAATGCTTTTTGCATATCTATATATATAATTAGAATGAAATTACTTTGATTTAAGCTTTTATTGATAATTTCATTTAAATCTTGTAATAATAATGTTGTACTTTTATTTTTTTGATATGCATATTGATTTTTATGTATTAACTGATATTTTGCAATAAAATTATAGATTGTGTTAAAAATGTAGGTTTCTGTAATTTTTGATAAATTTGAGAGTAATGAGATTGGTCTATAATTTGTTACATTCAGATAATTTCCATTTTTACAAATAGGAATTAATTTGGCTATTTTCCATTTATCTGGATATATACCTTTTATAATAATATTATTTATTAATAAAGTCATAAAATCTGCTATATTAAGATGGAATTTTTTAATATCCTCTACAATAACATTATCTAATCCAACAGAGTTTTTATTTTTCATATTTTTGATTATTTCAGTGATTTCAGTTATTGTAGGAGGAAACACAACTATTGAATTGGGAGACTGGATAGTATTTGTTTTTAAGAGATTATTATTACAATTACATATTTCAACTTTACCATTGTTTGTGAAGTATACACCCATTTCAGTAAGAGTAGTTTGTAATCCTTTTCTTTGTATAAGTTTTTCTAAATTATTGTTTATGGTTGTGTCCTTTTTGTTTATAACAGAGTTTATTATATTCCAATAGTTTTTTCCATTTTTAATGTTTTCATTTAGTGTATTGTGGTAGTAGTTTTTTTTAATTTTTCTTATATAACTATTTAACCAATTTCTTTTAATTTTATATTCATCCAAATATTTTTTATTTGTTTTATTGTTTTTATATCTTTGAAATAGTTTATCTTTTTCTCTAATATGATTAAGTAAATTATCAGTCATCCAAGCTTTTTTATATATATTTCTATATGTCTTTGATGAGCGTAAAATATTTGTTGTAGAATTATCATTAAATTCTTGTAGATGTCTATTATTTTTTTTTTGATTGATGGATACATTTCATTAGCATGTTTATCATTTTATTTGGATTATTTATATTATATGTTACTACCTTATTAGTAATTTCATGTAATTTATCAAAAAAATATACTTCATTTTTTATGTTATTAGATTTGTTATATACATTCATTTTAGATTTTTTTAATGAGTTCGGTTTGAGATTCATGAGCTGCATCATGATCATGTAATGATCAGATATGTCATTGTGAATAACGTTTCCAATAATATTAGATTTAGGTGCTTTTGCAAAGCAATGATCTATGCATGTTTTAGAATGTGATACATTAGTTTTTATGTCCCTGGTAACTGCATAAATAAAATTTCTTAGACCAAGATTATTATATATTTCTATGTATTTTAGTATTGTTAAGTTATTTTTATTATTTAATAGATTGATATTAATATCACCTATTGATAACAGTGGGTGGTTGTCTTGAACTTTCTTATTAAGTTCTTGCATTATTTCATTTAATTCAATGATAAAGTCATTTATATTACCATTGGGTGGTCTACAGATTGCTAATATTGTTGCTTCAACTTCTTTATTTTGAGAGAAGTTTTTTGTCTTTTTCTTTATATTATAAATTATGTTTTCAAAGGATTTTGATTCAAAATTCCAATTGTCAACAGTTAGGCTATATAATTTTTATAAAAAATTAATAGTCCTCCTCCTTTTTTTCTTTCACGCAATTTGCATATATCATTAAAAGTGTCAAATTTAAATATTTTGATTTCTTCCAAGGCTACATTTACTTCTGCCAGAATAATTACATCAAGTATCATTATTACATTAAGTATAATTACATCAGTACACGGGAGATGGCCTAGTAATAATAAAAAAAAATCTTCCGGAAAAGTTAAAGAGACATAACCCTTGAAATCTTTAGTGAGATAATGAACAGTAGAATAGAGAATTAATTTCGGAAAATATTGCTTTAAGAGAAAAGTGAGACAGGTTTTAAGAAAAGACATTCTAACCACGATAACATCCGTAAATACTGAATTGAAAGAAGACAGAGAGAGAAAAGCATGGAACTAAGTCTATGCATTGTTTGTCTACTTTTGAGTCAATCGATAGAAATAGGCTTATTAAGATATTACATGATACTGGAATCAATGGGAAAATATTGAGAATTATACAGGATATTTATAGAAAACTTTAATAACGATTGGTAACAAAATAAGAGTTTCTTAAGAAGTTACAAAGGAGTGAAACAAGGACCCGATTTTATTGATAATTTTGATGAATAAACTAGAGGAAATCTTAAGAGAGGAATATTTTAGAGATGAAATTTCAAGTTAATGAAAAAACCTTTCAGCTGAATGTCTACGAATGATATGTGTGTTAGTAGCGAAGTAGAATTAAGTAATATGATAAAATCACTTAAAAAAAATCAGTGATTATTATCAATTAGAATTAAAACTAGAAGAAAGAATCCTTATATTTAAGGAAACAGGATTCCTTGTATTTGTTGATTATAAGAAGTTAGAACAAGAAAGAGAAATATTAATATAGAAAATATTAAGGATAAGGAAAAATGCTGGTTAAATTTATTAAATCCAAATAAGATAAATTATGTACAGCACACAGTTGGACAAAATAATATGAACCCCTGGGAAATAGGTGACATTTATTTATTAATAAGGTGTTGGGTCACCATTTATCCTAAGTATAGCTTCCAACCTTCTTGTCATAGATTCATACAACTTCTGAATAGAATATTGTACCATTCGTCCATCAAACATCTGCCAATTGTTTCAGAGATGTTGAAGGAGAGAATCTGCTTTTCACTCTGTTCTTCAAAACTGCCCGTAGTGGTTCGATATATTCAGGTCAGGTGATTGAGCTGGCCAGGGCAGAAGTTGTGCTTCTCAAAGCGAAACTGAACTGTTCTGGCTATGTGTACGGGAGCATTATCTTCTTAAAAAATAGCAAGATTGTTGGGAAACAATATTTGACCAGAGGATGTACTTAATCAGCCAGAAAGTCCAAGTACTCTCTGTCAGCAATTCCACTATTTAAGATAGTCTAATAATAGAACCAACCAACATCAAAGATCCACCCTCATGTTTGACAGTTGGAACCAGTCAGTCCCAATTGTTTATTTCCTTAGAAGATTCTTCAAACATAAATATTCCTAACTAGTGTTGGGAATAATGTCAATGATGACTCATTGAATGACATCATTCGTTTCTAACCATAGCTGTTCAGATTTTATAATCATGACACCATCGTTCTTATGACTTCTGTGATTAAAAGTGAGCCATTACAGCTCTCCCAGGATGTTGGCTTTTGTGAAGTTCTCTGTGGATAGTTTCTGTGGAAACGGGGTTTTTTAAGATGGGTACTGAGTTCTACTGTCACTTTTGCTGCAGTAGTTCTGTGTTGTTTGAACACAATCCTGACATTAGCATCAAAATATAACCATAAACGCACAGAATTAATAATTCACTGGGCTGTTTCTGGAAATTGTGACCGGAAATCCAAGTCAACCTGTTTCAGGTTTCAAGACCATCATCAGTCGTTAACGTTTGTTCTATGCATCTTGTTTAGCAATTAATCTTTTATAAGCGAAGCGGTTGCTAGCGGGGATTAATTGATTGGGCTTTTTTATTCTTTATTTACGTTTTGATATTGTTTTAATATTATTATGTTGAATTGTGTTTTCTTTATATGTCTTCTGAGTTCACTGAGCTGTAAGATACTGGGCGGATCCAACTGATGATGATCTTGATACCTGAAACAGGCTGTCTTGGATTCCCGATATCAAAACAGCTTTCAAAAACAGCTCAGTGAATTTTTTGTTCTGTGTGTTATGCTTTATACGGTTTTTGATGTTATTCTTCAATATTAACAAAAACACCAAACCTTTACAACTCCAATATTTCATTTCTTTTATCAAGAATCTTTATCAAGGAAAATACATCGAAAGAAAGAAAAACTATCTTTCTAATGGAATTAGAAAAGAAACTATTTTTCTTTTTCTAAATCAACAACAATAACAATAAAATAAACATACACGATTTAAACGTAAAACATCAATAATAAACATTTCACGATCTAAACGTGAAGAACAACAAATTAACAAATAAAAACAATAAGTAAACTTTCACAATCTTAACGTGAAGAACAATGAAACAAATAACAACAAAACTTATACTAAATTTAGTTTCGCTTTTAATTTCTTGTTATTGTTCATAAACTTCTTAAAATTTCATTTACTTTTAGTGAGCTTTCTTTATTTATACAACTACTCCAATTTATGAAGCAAGACTCTAAAAGCAATCTCTTATTCTCATCCTGAGATTCATACAGAATTTAAATCAACGGGTCCGGATTGTGATTCAAGTTGAGACTGTGATCAGCCCAATCAGAAATTCCTTTCTTATTCTTTCTATAAGCTGTTAAATGTTCATCTACCCGTTCACTTAAGGATCTTCCTGTACTACCAATTTATATTTCTTTACAATTTCTACATTTTAAGGCGTAAATGACCCCCATTTTATGTAAGTAATTATAATCCTTAATCTTCTTCTTTTTCTTAAATAAACTATTGCCTTTATAATGAATGATTTTTACATTATTTTCATCACATACCTTTCTGATATTACTATCCAAAACAATACCAATAGGTAATTTCAAATATTTATAATATAAATTAACATCTTTAACTCTATTCATCTTTAACTTGTTTCTGTTCCTAAAAAGTTTATTAATATTAGAATCAACAAATTTCACTGAGAATTCATTCATTAATAATTTTTCTTTAGATCATCAACCTTACACTTCCATAATTTACATTCATCAGTATAATTGGTAATTCTTTTCAAATTATTTAAAATAATAGCCTTTTTTGCAGACAATTTGTGGTTAGAAGTAAAGTTTAACATATGATTACTTGGATATAATTTGTGATAATGTTCAAAACTCAAATTATTATTCTCATTTTTAATTAAAATATCCAAAAACGGAAGTTTACCTTTATCTTCCTTCTCAAAAGTAAAAATTAAATCTTTATGCAAAGAGTTAATGTGGGAAAAGAACTTTGAAAATTGCCTATCAGTTCCCTTCCACAAAATCAAAACGTCATCAACATAACGCAGGTATAAAAATTTTGTCTTATTCCAATTTAAAATTTGATTATTTCCACCCAATTAAGATAGATGTTGCAGACTGTCCCTGAAATGTTTAGTATTGATGTTTTACATTTAGATCGTGAATGTTTATTTTATTGTTGATTGTTATTGATTTAGAAAAAGAAAAATAGTTTCTTTTCTAATTCCATTAGAAAGAGAGTTTTTCTTTCTTTCGATGTATTTTCCTTGATAAAGATTCTTGATAAAAGAATTGAAAGATTGGAGATGTACTGTCCGTTTTTGTTTACGTATGTATGTATGTATGTATGTATGTATGTATGTATGTATGTATGTATGTATGTATGTATGTATGTATGTATGTATGTATGTTTATAGGGATATGCTTTAAAACGTACTTCCTGTTCAGACAGGATACCCTAAGGATTTATTAGAGTTTCTCTGTTAATCCAAGCAAGTTTTAAGAAATTTTTAATTTTATTCAGATCTAATTTTCCCTTGAATCCTAATATGTGATCCAGTAATTCATCCTCTTCCCAGTTATTTGGGTTTATGTTAATATTTTTTAAGATTTCGGTTCTCTCTTTTCCGAAGCATGGACATCTTAAGATGAAATGTTTTAGAGATTCCTCTTCATTTTTATCGCAATTTAAACATATTGGCCCCTTTTCAGACCATTTTTGTGTTCTTTTATTTAGCGCCAATGATCCCGTTCTGCACTGGAAAAGTAAAGAACTTCCGTAGGAATTATCATAAATATCCTGATATAGGGGAGCCCTTTTATTTTTAAACCCTAATGGTAAAGTTTTGTATTTATTAATAGAATCAACGAATAGTTCTAATTCTGTACTTTTTACACATTTATTAATAAGATGGTGCCATTTTTTTTCCGATTCAATGTTTATTCTAATTTCTTCTGTTTCGTAATATTCTGCTAAATATTCTAATTTATCTACCCATTTGCTTTTTTCTGTTGTATTTTCAAACACCTTTCTAGACCACCTATTTTTATTCATGAAAGTCAACCTCCCCAGATATTTTAATTTGCTTGAAGCTTCTCTGCTAAAGAACGATGACCACCCCATTTCACTTTGAACTGCCGTAGTAGGTGTCAAATTGTTCCCTCCTATTAGTTTTCTTCCAAATGTGTTTTGGATATTTGTCAATTTTTGAAGTTCGGTTTCTGTATTAATTATAGTTTCGTTACCATATGTTAGAACAGGCACAGCCAATGATTTCCATAATATTCTACCTAGTTCTACTTTATTGTAGCTTTTATTACATATGCTCCTTAACCATCCACTTAGTTTATTTGCTTTAGCTATTGTGTTGTTTGTATGTTTTTTAAAGATTTGTCCCTCATTTGTTATTAATATTCCTAGGTATTGGTATTCATTGGTTTCTTTAATTTCCCGATTATTAATTTGCCAGTAGTTTTTCTCAACTACATTAAAATTTATTACTTCGCTTTTGTTGCAATTGAATTCCATTTGAAAATCTTTTGTGAAGCTTCCTGCCGTATTTAGTAGGCTCTGTAAATCCTTTTTATTATCTGAGAATAGAACAATGTCATCCGCAAACAATACGCCTGGCAGGGTTTCATTCCCAACTGGGATACCCAAGTTGCTCTTTTCGAGTCTAAACGTTAATTCACTCATTATTATGTTGAATAGTTTTGGTGACAAAGTACACCCTTGTTTCATTCCTATTTCCGATTGTATCCAATTTGATTCCCAATTATGGAGTTTGTATTTCAACTTGCTGTCTTTTTAAATATTTTGAATCAATCTGATAAATTTGCCATCAAGATTTTTCTTTTGTAATATGTTCCAGAGCCCTTCTCTACTTACAGTATCATAAGCTTTTTTGATATCCAAGAAGGCAATATAAAGCGGTTTTTTTTTGAATTTTTATATTTATCTATGGTTTCAGTGAGTACAAATAAATTGTCTGAAGCTCTTCTATCTTTTCTGAATCCATTCTGTAATTCTCCTAATATGTTGTTGTTTTCCATTATTGTATCCAATCTGTTGGTTAGTATTTTGGTGAACAGTTTACAGAGATTATTAATGATCGTTATAGGTCTATAGTTTTCCAATTTTTCCAGTTCCTTTTTTTGTCCTTTATGGATTAATTTTACTTCGCTTTGTTTCCATTCCTGTGGAATGATTTCTGTTTCTATTATTTTGTTATATAATATTTTAATCCATTTGTTTAGTTTTTCTCCTCCATATTTAATGAATTCATTAGCTATTAGGTCTAGCCCAGTTGCTTTATTGTTTTTTAAATCTTTTATGTTTTGTTCTAACTCTTTTATACTTATTTTTGAGGTTATTTTACCTTTTTTAATTTTTTGATCTTTTATTATTATTGGAGTTACATTTTGTTTTGACTTATTAGCCTCTTCCCAGAATGATATCATTAGATTATTTATATCTACAGTGTCTTCTATCATTATGTTTTTGTCATTTACTAGTCCTTCTGGTATTCATTTTCCCTACCCATATTTTTTACATATTTCCAGAGAACTTTGGATGCATCTTTACCTGAATTTTTAATTGTGTTTTTTATGTTTTCATTATATTTTTTTTATTAATTCATTCACGAGGTTGTGTGCATCTTGTTTCTTTTGTTTACGAGAACCTTCAGCGCTTTTGCGCATGCGTCAGTCTCCTTCGATTTCATCAAATAAAGGGTTAGGAGGGGATTTTATTTAGAGGGGATGTTTACTTTTTTATCAGTGTTAGTTTACTAGTAATTGCGTTCTATTTGCGCTTTTCGGGAAAGAATTATGGGAAGAATAAATACTATTGAAAAAATGCTCCTCCGTTATTTTTTCCTTAAAAGCGAAAATGTCCAAAAGAATTTCTTAGGAAAGTGCCCATCTCAGCGTATCACCCCTCTGCGGAGTAGAATCGTCCGCCAGTGCTGATTCTGGCTTTCGAAAACGAACAGTAATGGTTTAATGTTTTTGTTTATATTGAAGATTAATATGAAGATCTGGAAGAAGATTATGAATATTAAATCTTTGATGTTATTGTTTGTGACATACGTTAAATTTTATTATACAATCTTGAATCAATGTTGGATCCCCTATCAGTTAATTTCAGTTTTAACCCACTATCTCATCTTTGAAGATGAAATCTTGCCATGCTTTGTGTCGTAACCGTGGAGACTATTGCTCTTAAAACAACCAAACTACAGTAAAACCCCGTTATTACGCTCCCGCTTATAGCACTATCCCGTTCTTTACGCTCCTTTCATGCGGTCCCTGGAATTTTCTATATAACTCTGTATACTTTTACTCTCTTATAACGCTTCAAATCCCGCTTGTAGCGCTTTTTTATATCGGAAATTTTGTATCGAAAAGAAATGTAACACTGTAACGATTCTTTTCTTTCCCTGGTAGGAGGGAATCTTTGAACTCTTTGAAGTGCGGGTCTGTGATACAGTAAGTTAGTGCAAAATGTCGAAGCGGAAATCCCTTTCTATAAGTGAAAAATTGCAAATTCTTCGTAAGTACGACGAGAATTCTACACTAAATCAGAAGGTTTTCGCAGAATCTAAGAATTCCCTGATCCAGTCTGAGAACAATAATAAAAAATAAGAATGGAATTATCAATTCAGCGAAGGATGGTTGCAAACGTAAAAAAGTAGTGTGGAAAATGTGAAGATGCCGAGGAAATTCTAATTGAATGGATTCATCAGTCCCGTGATGCATCAGTGCCATTAAGTGACCCAATCATTCAAGAAAAGGCGCGTGAAATAGCGGGCAGTGCACTAAAACTGCTCCGAAAATATATTTGTATTGCTCCTAGTGGAATATCAATTGATGTTAATAGTTTCTTGAACCGCATTGAAAATGTCATAATTTATAACAGTAGCATACACACACGGCAAACCACAATCAAAGATTTTTTTAATAGGAAATAAGCTCACATTTGCACTATATCTATTTCAGAATCAAGTATCTTTCCTGTAAAATGGTGTCTAAATGTTTCCCCATCATATAAATCATTCCCCGTTTATAGCGCTATCCCGCTTATTACGCTTGTAGGTCACGGTCCCTTGACGAGCGTAATAACGGGGTTTTACTGTATTTGACTGCTGTGATTTTAGACACTCCTGCTAAACAGGTTCCTACAATTTGTTACCTTTGGAAATCTTCACCCATTTCATGGACAGCTTCTACTAATCAGTGCTAACACAATTTGCACTACACTGTCATATTTAGAGAATAACTTAAAGAATATAGACAAAGATAAAGTAAACAAAACAAAATTGCAGCATTTGCGTTTTTTCAATGTAGCCTACAAGGTTACCATTAACCCTATAATGATGGTGTTCACTTTATTTTGTTTAACCCTTGTAGATTTATTTTTTTCATTATTAAGAAAAGGATAAGACGTTGAAGAGCAATTAAGCGTTAAATCTATATAATTTAAATGAGTTTTTTTTTTAGACTTGTGAATTGATATTCGAAATATTGAGAATTTAACTTGATTTACTACTGTTTGCGAGTTGTAAATATTTATTAAATAGAGTAAATTTTGTAATTTAAGCTACATTATTACTAACCGTAGTCAACTTATATAATTGGCCAAGTTCGTCTGTCTGTCCGTCTGTCTGTAACTCGATATAATTAAGCTATTAAGATAGATCCAAGGTTCTCAATGGTACCATTGAATCAAGGGTACTCAATTGGATGAAATATTAGTTCATTGTGTCATTCCATGTTGTTTCCATGAAATTTTACCTGAAATTCTAACAAAACATACGTTCAAAACCAAATAATTTTGTTACCACTGCATTGATTTTAATGAAATTTGGCATACTTACTCAGTTTTTTACGCTGATTTTGAAACTCGAAACCATTTTTGCCGTAGAAGCTTCGTTCACAAGTTAGCGCAGTATTTAGATTATACAAAGGTGAGTTTTAAATGCCTTTCGGCGTTATGAGTCAAAAATAATAATTATTCTTTAGATAAATTAAACTTTAGATAAGGTTGGTATTTCGTTTTTCTTTTTGGGTGGAAAATGATCCTTTACATTAAACTCTCAGAACCTATATTACAGGTGTACAGGTAAGAAGTACACCTAAATAGGTCTGATAAACATTAAAAAAAAAAAAAAAATTCAAATCAAATCATCAATCGAATCAAATATATATATATAAATTGGCTAAGTTCGTCTGTCTGTCTATCTGTAACTCGATATAATTAAGCTATTAAGATAGATCCAACGGTTCTCAATGGTACCACTGAATCAAAAGTACTGAAATTGAATGAAAATATTAGTTCATTGTGTCATTCCACGTTGTTTCCATGAAAATTTATTCTTGGGAACTGACCTCGACAACTGAAATTCTAACAAAACATACGTTCAAAACCAAATAATTTTGTTACCACTGCATCCATTTTAATGAAATTTGGCATACTTACTCAGTTGTTTACGCTGATTTCGAAACTCAAAACCATGTTTGCAGTAGAAGCTTCGTTCACAAGTTAGCACAGTATTTAGATTACATTTACTTTATATTTGATAGTTGATAATAAAATGATTTTTCAGATTTTTTTATGCCTGTTAGCCGACAGGCTTTGCTGCTAGTTTATGTATAATGTAATTTAAATTATTGTACTTCACCCCTTGTAAAAGACAGAATGTCTATATTACGAGAGAAAACTCTTCTTAATAATATTCATAATTCTTATCTTATCATAATTCTTCTTTTTATTTCCAATATTTCGATCGTACTATTGCCGATCTTTTCCCGATATTATAAATTCGATATTTTGAAATTTACAATAGTAGGTTTCATTTCATATATAAGTTTAATCCTTTGTCTCAATTCATACATTTATAGCTATTTATACTAAAGGCATAATGGAAGCTTTGGTAATAAATAGCTTTAAATGTATAAAAAGATGCTAAACTTAATGATTATTCAATCCACTTATTTAAGAAAAACTTAAAAGAATACAAAGAAATTTTTGTAATTGTTATTATGAATATTATTTTGAATGCATTTTTACCAACAAGTTAAATATAATATAAATTAAATGTGACACTTATTATTATAAATTCACTATTGGAAATTTCAAAATAACGAATTAATAATACCCGAAGAAGATCGGCAATAGCTCGATCGAAATATTGCAAATAAAAAAAGAATAGCAGAAGATAACTGCCAAGATGAATATCAAATTATTATTGTTATTATTTGTTAGAAAGAGTGTTTTCCGCAGTGAAATTAACTCAGAAGAAAACAACTTGCATTTAACAAAACTTTACACGATTAAATTTAATTTATTATTTATCGAAAAGTAAGAACAACGATGCTCAAGAACAAATATCTTCTCAGAAATGGCCGACGTCTCGTCGAAATGGCTAAGTTTTCAGTAGCCAGCGCTAGAGTGCGACAGCTGTCAAGTAGCAGGTGCCATATAACGACTATTTTGTGTATTACTATTTTATATAAGCAGATGGCCACCTTGTGCACTCTGGCCACCTTTGGGTCACCTACCTTATTTCATTTAAATATTACGTATTTTTAAAGCACTGTGCTTTGAGGTGCGCTTGTTTGTGATTGGCTGAAAAATAGATACGTCATAATCACGTGAGGTTCCTTCCAATCGTCAAGATATCGTGGTCGAACTGTATGTGGAAGCAAGAAATGAAGCTTAAAGAGAAGCCCGTAAAGAACGAAGATTCTGGAAATGAAATAAAGAGTCAATCTATATATATAAAAATGAATGTATCTTTCTTTCTTTCTTTGTTTCTTTGTCTCTATGTCCTTTATACGCTCCTAGGCCTTCTGACCTATCTGGCCCAAACTTTGCAGAATTACTCTTTAGGACACTGCGGAAAAGATAGGCTACCTTAGAACCCGGACCCCCCCCCCCCAAGGGGTTGAAAAGGGGTAAAAGCCCTGAAAAACCCAATATCCATCTGGTGGTCAAAATAAGAACTACACAAATATTGTGTAAAGTGAAAAATTCGCTCTCCTATGGGGGGCAGGGACACCACACTTGGGTGGGAGGAAGCCAACACAAAGGCTGAAGTGTCCCACCCCGACCGACACCGGGACCTTATATTTAGGGCCCCTTCTCGGGCCCCCAAGTCAATTGCAAATAAGGAAAAATTCGCTCTCCTGTGGGAGGCAGGGACACCCCACTTGGGTGGGGGAATGGCGACACATGGGCCTAAGTGTCCCACCCCCGATCGACACCGGGACCTTATATTTAGGGCCCCTTCTCGGGCCCCCCAAGTCAATTGCAAAAAAGGGAAAAATTCGCTCTCCTATTTGGGGCAGAGACACCACACTTGGGTGGGAGGAAGCCAGCACAAAGGCTGAAGTGTCCCACCCCCGACCGGCACCGGGACCTTATATTTAGGGCCTCTTCTCGGGCCCCCCAAGTCAATTGCAAATAAGGAAAAATTCGCTTTCCTATGGGAGGCAGGGACACCACACTTGGGTGGGGGGATGCGACACAAGGGCCTAAGTGTCCCACCCCCGATCGACATCGGGACCTTATATTTAGGGCCCTTTCTCGCCCCCCCCCC
>JAFIDM010005346.1:3877472-3894403 GCA_023159025.1 Thereuonema tuberculata
ATGATATAAGAAGATGATGATGATTAACAATATGTCTAGAAGGAGTGAGATGAAGAAGAAATACGGTATGTACATTTATAAATAGTTTAGTTATTTAAGAAAAAAAAATAATAAAGATTTTACACTTTTTAACTTTCTGTTAGAACATTTTATTTCGCATCGGTGCGCCATGAATGGAACCTGCAGAAATAGAACATATTTCAATTCTTCCCTCTAATTGGTTATTGCATCCATCATTCCTAATTGAAAAAGAATATCTTTCACAGAAGATCCAACAAAGGCCAACCGAGCAGTGACTTGTCTCCAACAGATCGCATCCAACTAGAATTGCACGAAATTAACAGTTTTATTGGTGTCTGTTCGCTAGATCTATACTATAGATATTGCAGAATGTATTTATAACATTTCTGTAGCTATAAAATGGAATCTTCCACCTTTCAAAAAGATTTCTCTGATAACTTTTAATATATTTGATAGTGGACCCATTCTGGAAGGTTCCAAAAGAAAATTACTTGTTAACAAACATCATTTATCGACTACTTTCTCCAATTCTTTTTATTATAATTACGTATAATTGTTCGTTTTATTAGTTAATTCATTTAAAGCTAAGTTACCTAAGCTCATCCTTTAAGGGTCATTTCCTCCCATTCCTTACTTCATTCTCCCACGCAATGCAAATATGTTGACCATCCCTCGAATCTAAACAATGCAGCCTATCTTCTTTCTTGTCTTTTTTGACATCTAATCATTTCCCGCCATTTGCTCAATCCATTTCTTCCTCGATTGTGTTTTAGTATCTTGTAATGTTTCTGTGCAATAATACGTCTGTCCTCTGTTTAACCACTTGTTTGGTTGCAAGCGCACCCCGTTAAAACTACACGACGGATTTTCGTAACATTTGGTAATCAGCTAATTTTATGGTCCAATTTAAAACATAGGCCCTTTTATGTTGGTCTCTATCTCTTCCATTCATCAAAAATGATTCCAGAAACTCACCACTAAAACGACTGATGAATTTCTTTCCAATTCGATACAATGCCTATTTATCATTCAAGTTAAAATAGGTGAACAATCCTTCTAGTCAACTCCCGCCAACAAAATGGATGCCCAGCTTTGTATTGTCAGTCCCCACAACGCAATGCCTTCGATGCTCAATTAAAAATTAAAAGATGAAATTTCGAAAACTTAATTTTATTATATATATAAATACATCTATGCAAATGAATGATATTACAAACTTCTAGGGCGTGTATTTGGGGGAGGGTCACAATTGATCACTTTTTGAGAAAGAACGGCAATTCTCTCCTAATTTTGTGCCTCCATTTGGACGGTGGAGCCTCGTATGTAAGGGTTTACTGTTATTATCTAGATACTGATTAGATCTTGCAATGGATCGACCAATATTAAGGGCAACTTTTTATAAGAGCTAAAAACACTGAAATATAAAAACTGTAACTTAAAGAATATGCAGTAATTCACATGAAATGTCATATTTGAAAGTTTAGAAAAAAAAATCATCAATAATTATTATAGAGTATATCTTAATACATTTTGCATATCCATTTTAAGGCCAAAATGCGATACTCACAATAATAATGTACCGATTTATAGGAAATTTCCTATTTAACTTTACCGTCTAGATCTTAAATTTAAATTTTGCTGATTTTATTTTGAGATCCGGTTTTTCTTAAGATCCCAGAAGTATCTCCTTTTGTAGCTCAACTAATATTGCTGTGATGTACATTTATATTTAATTGTTAATTATTTTTTTTCCATTTACAAATACGGAAAGCTGATTAAGTTTAGCTTATCTACATTAACGTTATTTTATTCGGTGACAAAACTGCTTGACTCAATATTTTTTTTAAAGAAATTAAAATATTTACAGTTCTTTAGTAAGGAGAAAGTATTGCAATGGTTCCACTACTATTTATTTTTCTATTGTTCAGGAGATCCACTTCAGTATAGGTGGATGCAGAAGTTTGTTTATAGAGGGAGCCACCCGTCTCCGGAGTCGTCCGTAATTTCTATCCATAGAAACCTGTGTTAAAAATATTAACTTCTCAATCCAAGTTTACCTTTATTTCTTGTATATCACCAATAAATAAATTATATTTATGTTTTTATTCTATAAATACGCTATCTATTTCAATGATTTTTTTTTTCTTTACAACAAAGCAATAATTTATCAAAAAATTTTTTTTAGGTAGACCTTTGATAACGCCGATCAGATGCAAACAATAATTCATTGAACACATTAAAATCTAAAAAAATATTTTTTTTTTTTAATAATTATATTGCTTTTATTATTATAAATCTGAAACCATATTTGTCTGTAGCTTTAAATTAATATTTTAATTAATAGACCACTTTAAAAGTTCTGCAAACATATTTTAAAACTTTTCTATTTAAAAATGAGGGAAATTATTTTTATTATTCCAGACAGGGGCGTATATAAGGGGGGGGGGGCAGGGCCCCCCCCCCCCCCCCGAAAATATATTCTATATACGCCACTGATTCCAGATAATTTTTAATGTCTTAATTACAAAATAATTTAATTACATTTACGAAATTATAAAGGAAACTCGTAATAAACAAATAAACTTAGAAAGTTATTATTTATTAACATCTTAAGAAGTTAGTTTGAAAGTCTGAGTACATTTTTGTAAAGGATTATATTATTACAGTCAGACCTCTATTTAACGAACCTCTATTTTGCGTACTTTTCTTTGGAACCAAGAACATTTTGTTAATTTCTTCGTAAAATAACCTCCAAATAGCGAAGTGCATTTTCTATTTAACGAACTTTTTCGTGGTATCTATTTTTTTTTCTCCTTGAAATTATTATTAATATTCCCTTAGAGGAAATGAAAGAAATATGGATATAGCTGAGGGAAAAAGAAGAAATTAACGATGATGTGCTGATTAAAGATTATTATCTTTCACTTGATTTTTGAAGTTGAGACCTCGGAAACATTAACTGAATCGGATATTTTGGACACTGTGAAAAATAAAAACAATACAGCAATGAATTAAGATGATGATGATGAAAATGGAAATGATAATGATGCAGAAATAAAAAAAAAAAACCTTCGTATGATGAAATGCTAAAATCATTTGAAACAATCCGACGCGGATTACAATTTGAAGAAAATACTGAAGGGGTTTTTGGTGCATTGCAAAGATGCGAGACGTAGACTACTATGAGCAAAAACACTTTTTCAAAAAAAAAACAAAAAAAACAAAAAAAACAAAAAACACTCAGACAAAATTAACAGACTTTATTAGTAAAATTTCAATATGCAAATGGTAATGTATGCATCATTAAAATTTGTACTTTTTTTAATACTATTTATTGTTTATGTATTTTAAATCTGTTTTATGTAGTTTAAAGTAATTTTAAAAGGTGAATCTCTATTTAACGAATTTTCCATATAACGAACTTTTTTTTGGGATTTAGCGACTTCGTTAAATAGAGGTTCGACTGTATTTATAAATGGAAATTAAAAAAAAAAAAAATAGTCCTTTCTTTGAATGTAACAATCTATAAGACACAAACAAAGATATGATGTAAATATAACTGAAGGCATGACACCACAATAATTTCAAGTAAATTTTCAGGAGCTAAAAAAGAAAATAAAAAAAAAAGCAGGGAGTGAAAGAAGTTATTTATTTTCCAGAAAACAACTTAATCTGAATTAGGAGAGAATCAGAAATTACAGCATTTTCTTTACTTGACCCTCATTTTCATTTTATTTATTAATTTTCATGATTCAAGTATCTGCTTTTTTTCTTTACTAAAATCGGATAGAAATAAAAACAGAAATTCAAGCTAAATGCATCATTTTTTTTCATTACTAGATAATACTCAGATATATATTGGCTAATTTTTTAAGATGTTAACAAATAAAACTTTTATTTGCTTATTACAATCATCTAAGCTTCCTTTGTAATTTCGTTCTGCCTTTGAAAAAAATATTTTGGAATTAGAAATTAAAATTATCCAGAATAATAACAATAATACTAATTTTTCCTTTATTTATGAATATAAATGTTTTAAAATGTGTTTGGGCAAGTGTTAAAATACTAATAAAAATATTGGTTAGCTACAAATAAGACTTCATATTTATAATAATAACATATAATTATTTAGATTTTATTTTTTATAATTGGTATTAAAAAGCAGGATGATATCTAAAAATAAATAATTTATTTTAATGTACTATTGTTCTGTTGAAAAGAAAAAAAATCGTTAAAATAGATACCGGTAGCATATTTATAGAATATAACTTATTAATTGATGGGAAATAAAGGTCAATTGGAGTGAGTTGTTGTTGTTTTTAACACAGAATTGTATGGATAGAATCTACAGACGACTCCGTAGACGAGTGGCTCCCTCTATGTTTAGATCCTATTCTTTTATAAGCAGTCATTACTTGGTAATTTGGACAAACTCCACCAGTGGTATATGTAATCTTGTAGACTATTAACAAAAAATGGGTTTCAAAAATCTTATTTTTTATTTTTTTACCGCCATATGGATTAAATTTCTGGAAGATAAATTTCAATTCATTACTAAAGAACTTGGCAATTTCTAAATGAAAACTTTTATTTTGTGTGTTCAAGGAAAAACAAGTTGATTTTCATGATCTTTATCAAAAATAAAATAAAGTATAGTTTCGAATATAAATTTTTTTTAATGAACCTTTATTGATAGTAATGCCAGTGTTGTATATCTCAGTCATTTACACATCAATGTAGAGAATTGTGTAATTATGGGATACGAATTTCTATTTTTTTTTTTTTAATTTTAGAAACTGATAAGGATTGAATAATTTACTTTATGATGGAATGAGACATGTTCACGGTTCTAGATCAAAATAAAGAACCATTGACATACAAAGGAGGGAATAGGGGGGCTGTAATTCCTTCCTTCCATTGCAATTCGAAAAAGGAAAAAATCCCTTGACGTTTGCTTTGATTTGTAACCTGCCAGCCCCACCATTCCGAAAAAAGGACGCAGTTGAAAGAACGGCGGGGACCATCACAAACCTTTCCTATATCAAAATTTCAGGCACGTTTTTTAAGGAAAACATTAGGTTTATTTTTTTTAGTTGCGAGACTTACCGATTATTGATCTCTTTTGTTTTAGCTTCATGGGCAACGAAAAAATGTATCCCATTCATTAAAATATGGTTCGACTCAAAAGACTATGTAAATTTCTTCAGAACGCTTTTTTCGGAATTTCCTTCTAGAGTTGGTGAACTCTCAGGATTACATTAGTAAAAAACAAATTCGATTGCTATCATTTAATGAGGAATAGTAGCAAAAATTATTTCTACAAGATATTAATTCACTTACACAAACTAATATAACCTTGAAGTTGGATTTACTTTTTTTGGCGCGAGAACACCAAGCTGTGACTATCTGAAAGACATTAAAGGAATTGATAACGACAAGCTGCATGTTTCATGTATGACCTTCAATCCATCTTATCACTATCGCTGGTATTGTAGGAGCTCAGCAACTCCGGATAGAAGTATTTGCTCAATGAGTGCCAAGTTTACCAATTCTACAGAATCTGATCTTGAAGACTCATATTATTCTCAATACTAAACTTCTCCTATCTCTGAAGCACTGGCGTACTAGGAGTTTGCAGCCTCTCTCCCAGAATATTCGAAAATGGAGTGGATGCCGAAATCTAGGATTTTGAATGAGACCTTTTATTTTAGTTGGAATGCCCATTGCTTTATTCAAAGTCCCTCATATCCGGAAAAAGGAATGGCCGAAAGTCATCGTAACCTCTCCCACTTCAAAATCCCGATTATGTCTCTGTCCTGATCCAATTCGACAATTTTTGCACCCGTTTAAACACTAGGCGACTGCCTAGGGCGCCATTTTGCGAACACATAAATTTTTACTTTTATCCGCAACAGCAATTTTCTTTATTTCTAGTTTTCATTATTTTTATATCATGAATAAATGGAATAAATTTGTTAGCAGAAATGAATGGTAATTTGGTTTGTGGGAAGTATCCTCGTGCCGACTCTGAACAGGTGAAAATTAATTTCAGTATCTGAAAGAAAAGAAAAAATACTACAGTCAATTATACTAAATCGAGTATTAACTGCACACGTAACTGCCACTTTTATCGAATTGCTTTTAATTTCAGTAGTTTCGGCATTTTTAGCTAATACTTGAGGTTTAAATTTATAGAAACTAAATAATTAAAATAAAATAAATGTAATTGCCATAAATATATTGAAATAACTCTTCTTATATAAACACAAACCATTACTCCTCTCCAATATTTCGTCCTTTTAAATCTAAGAACTTTTTCAAGGATTTTTATACAAAATTAAAGGTTTAGGAAAATTTATTAATTCAATTCTACAGAAATTACAATTGAATAGATCCAATGTTATTATTAAGAACTAGACGGGTACCGTCACTTCGCTCCGGAACCCTTGCATGTATAGCATTAAAAAAAAACAAAAAACAAAAAAAAAAACCTTTATTTATTTAGCAAATTAATATGGTGATCGCAGAATACACGACTTCCCGCTTAACTCAGGTGTATTGCGCGTTGGCACTCACATGGGGGGTTGCCGTAAAAACACTTCATTTTTGCATGTATCTTCCAAACACAGAAACGTTTATTAATGACTGATATACCGTTCGATAGAACTTTCAAATACCAACATTTTCTCAATATAATGTTCTCTTCCAACTTTTATACTTTTCGTTTAAATTGAGAAAAAGTCAAAATTTGACCCTTTAAAAGGCGCCATCTTGGAAACCAAAAACTTTTTTCGAAAGATTTTTGTAGCATTTTATTTGTCTTAAAAAGCTCTACATTTTATCCATTCACATGACCAATCTATCTCTTATAGTTTGGTCACAAAAGTCTTGTGACAATGACAGACAGAATAACGCTTTTATATAATATAATAATACTCCGATGCCCAAGTGCACCAAACTTCAATTAACTTTGACGGCTGCATTGTGGACGTAACTAAAATTAGTGGGGGGGGGGGGTGTTGCTGCAGAAAAATTTTAGACTTTGTTTTAAAATTGTGTGAAAGGAAGCAAACATGTATAAAAAGAAATTTATCAAGTTTATAAATAAATTTTCTTTTTATACATGTTTGTTTTCATTAACACAATTTTAAAACAAAGCCTAAATTTTTCTGCAGCAGCATCCCCCCACTAATTTTAGCTATATCCACAATGCAGCCGTCAAAGTTAATTGAAGTTTGGTGCACTTGGGCACTAGTCTGTTGAATGTTCTTAAAGATTATAAGAAAGAATTATTGGCTACAAAGAAAAAGGTGAGATTGTATACTATGGATATTACAGCTATGTATACAAAAATCCTTGTTAAAGAAGCTCTTAGGGTGATTGAATATAAATGTACCAAAGATGTTATGGATTCATTTAACATTGATAAGTGTTATTTTACGAAATTATTGAATTTAATATCTGACAATAAGTACTTTGAATATGATGGGAAGTTTTATATACAAGCGAAGGGATTCCCCATGGCTTGTCCCGTTTCTGGGACTAGAACCTCATAATAACGGACTAATAGGGGCTGAAGGCTGTCCGTTTTAATGAAAGTCCGGTTTGTAAAAAATAATTCTTATAGGGGTGTAATGCAGCAGGGTGTTCATCAATCAAAGTATAATAGTTAGCTATAAAAAGTGTTTATTATATAAAAAATAAAAAACAGCCTTCAGCATAGTAGGCTGAATTGAAAAAGATGTGTGTATGTATACACTGCATTAATCTTTTGAACAAGATGGTCCAGGTTCATGTTGAATGCTTAAATTCATTGGTTTGAAAAAAATAATTTATTTTCTGCTGGGTTTGTTTGCTTCTTATTTCTTCAGTTAATAACTGATGCAGGTGCCGTAAGTGTTCATAATATGCAAACACGTTTTCAAACACATATGGTTGGACAAGTAAAACTCATCAGATAAAAATAAGCATCCTTTATTATTATTACAATTTTTTTTAAAACTGTCCGTTACAATGAGGTTCTACTGTATCTGTAATACTTATCTAAATTGGATTGAAGATAACTACATTCTAAAATGGGATAAAGCAAAATTTTTGTATTTCAGATAATCATATGGAAGGGAACGGACAGGCAATTTTCGAAATTTTTTTCTTAAGTAAATTTGTATCACAAAGATTTGGTTTTCACATTAGTAAAGGAAGATGGAAAAATACCATTCTTAGATGTATTAATTAAGAATGAAGGTGTTAGTTTAACATATGAACATTAGAATAAAAATTTTCAAAGTAAACATTAAATTTTAATTCAAATCATAATATGTCCACTAAGAAAGCTATTATCTTTTATAATTTTAAGAGAATTCATAATTATACAATTACGGAAAAATAAAATATTAGATTTGAGAAATAAGTTGATAATTAACGAATATTCTTAAGGTTTTATCAAATCTACTTTTAATAGATTTTTTAGGAATAAGAATAGAACAAAGATTGTTAGAACAGAGATGAGTGAAGTTCAAGATTCGTATAACTAAGTATTTAAAATTACCTTTTGGAATTAATTTTGATTATTATGTAAGGTTAATGATGTTAAGGTTAAATATTACAAAGGTAATAATTATTTAAGAGAATGATTGGTAAAAAAGAAAATAATGATGATTTACACAGAATGGGGGTTTATATATATATATATATATTTTAAAATGAAGATTGTCAAGATTTTTATATTGGAAGTACGGGAAGATCATTAAAAGAACGTGTACAAGAACATTTGAGAGCTTTTAGAAGTAATAGAAAAGGAATTTCTGAGTGGGCGGACCACTGTTTGCAAGTTAACCATAATCCAGATCCATTATTCAAAATTTTGTATGAATCCCACGAAGAATCTGAAAGACTACTTTTGGAATCTTGTTTCATTATTTGGAGTCATTGCATTAATAAAGATAAATCTTTAACAGTAAATGAAATTTCTTTAGGCATCTTTACAAAATTTATGAATAATAATAAATTGAAAGAATTACTGAACTTGGTGTAAGCCTGTATTTCATTTTTAATTTATTATTTCATTTTGATTGTTATTTTATATTAACTTATTGATTTATTATTATTTGGATCATGTATATTTGATTTGTTAGTATTCACGTTTATTCGTGAAGAAGGAATTTATATTATTTATTGTTATTTAAAAAAGAAAGATATTTTCTTTTCTTTTTGTATATAAATCCTTGAAGAAATTCTTTGATTAAAAAGGACGATATATTGGAGAGAAGTAATGGATTGTAATAGTTATATAAATAACAGTTATTTCAATATTAAGTAATTTTGATATTACTTTTTTGTAATTGCTATAAAACTAGACTAAGTATCGCCATCTGGTGGAAGCCTTTAGAACTAAACATTCCTTTCAAGAGCTCCAAGATGGCGACACAATCGTCCTAATAGTCTTCAATGAAAAGCTATTTTTAATTTTAATAGCCTATAATTTCGATGTCACTAACCACAGTAACTACGAAAATCAGCTTATTCGATCACAGGTTTTGCCAGGAAAATTCTTTCATTCAATAAACTTATTTAATGCTACATTCTCTAATGAATCAGCTGAAAGAAGATAATTCAGCTTTTTTTTTTTTTTTAAGAATCATTACGTGTTATATTTATGCTATATTTAAAAAAAAAAAAAAGGGAAGAAATTAAGGAAATAGGCTAGCAGTTACCCTAAACAGCAAAATTACAAAATCTTGAATTTTTTGAGACAGAATTTGTATAAATCTAGTTATACATGAGCTGCTTCTCTCATTCTATGAAAAAGCTAAATTATTTTTTAGCCTTAAAGGCACTGGTAGAGGTCAAATTTATAGACAAACTACCAGGTGAAAAACAAACATCCACTCATACTTTTCTCGAATTAAATCTACATTAAGCTATCACTCGACAAGAATTTCAGATAACCATATCTTCGTAAATTATGCAAAGCCCAGATACACTTTAATACTCGGTATAGTAAGATGAACTCTGTCTTTTGTTATAGATCACAGATAAGCATTTGTGGACTTTCGTTACAGAAAATTCAATTGCTACCAGAAGGGCGTTGGCTTCTCAAAATTAAAAAATCTTTAACATATACAAGGATTGATAAGAGCAAACTAAGAATTCAACGGTATGTGGAGATTTGTAAGGTTCCTTATTTCCGCAACTGATATCACTACATTCAGCATTGAACAATTTTATTTAAATGCTAGAATTATAATTTAACAAGACATCTGAATTTCAGTGAAACTTAGATAATGAGTTTAATTTTTGCCTTTAATTGAATTTAAATCAGGAATAAAAACCTTAGGGTCAAAAATCGACAGATACTTAAAAACCAAGTTGTCCGTTACATTTAGATCTAGCCTCTAAGGCAATCAAATGCTGTAAAGAGTGTAATTCTTGTATATTTCATCTTGAAAACGGTTTTAAGGATTTTGACTAAATGGGGTGAATCTACCGTTTTCAAGTGAGAGAAAGCGATTTAGCTAATTCATTTAGTAGGTAAACAATTGACCTGGGTATCAGGTTATTGTCCAATGTTCTTTTCATTCTATTCTTAATTCGTGTTCTGTGCGTTTTTACGTGTAATAAAAATAATTTCACTTAATTTTTAATGTCGCTTTTATTCAATGAGAATCTGTCAATTTCCCCAATGGGGGTGGGTGGGTTAGTAAGCAGGTGATTGTTTAGTGTTCTTTACCATTGGTCTTCCAGGTACTAAAGTTAAAAAAAAATATCGCCATTTACGCGAACTTTTCCATATATTTACAAAATTATGTAAATATATTCATTGCAAGTAGTAAAATGGGTTTTAACAAAGCAAAATGGTTTTAAAATATTGCCCCCTTAAGGGGAGGCGGAATTTAGATTGGACGATTTTGTAGGTCTAAGTTCAACTCGTTCTTTAAGTGTTAAAATTACAACTAAAAATTTGAAATACGACCGTTTAAATAGCAATTAATCATATATACAGTAGTGCATCGGTTAACCGAAGGAGTTTTAGTAGACCGGAAACTTAAAATTTGCGAATTAAAATAACGCAACGAAGTCACAGGACGGATTTAACAAAGCAACTGATTATCTAAAACGTGACTTTCGATGCTCTACTGTATGTTTAGTACAACTGCTATAACGCGATCTTTCGGATCCAAGATCTCGAAATCGCGATTTGTCCGAGCTTTTTTTACTTCGCGATGTCAAATGTCATATGCTCAAACCCTATTATCGCCCACACGATTCCAAATAATATTAAAATGTTTATTTCGCGATTACCTACATCTTTCACAGCGATGAGAGAATTTTATATTTATAAATCATTACCTTTTCAACACTTTGATGAGTTATATTAGCCAAAATCTTCATATTTCTGTTTTCTTACGGTTAGGCGCCGCCATCTTTGCGATTAGCAATATTACCCAGTAAGTAATAATTAAGTAGCAAATCGCGAGCAGTTCTCTAAAATCAATCGATTTTAGTACTTCTTGGGCGAAAATATGGTGCAATTTTACACCTTTTCCAAAATAGAATGGGTCGAAGACCAAATCGCGTTGTATCTGAATTAGCGATATAAACAATCTCGTTATAGCCGAGTTTGACTGTATATTCTTGTTTTTTTTTTTATATGATAAATGTAATTAGTACACTTAAAGTTCAAGACCGGCTAATTCCCATTTCTTATTCTGAGTAAATAAAGTAATAATTTACTATAGTAACTGAATTCAAGATTTCCTTTACTTCCCCAATAGTTGAATTTTAAAAACCATAAATTTGATAGCTTCGATTTTATTTGGTAAAGTAAAGGAAATTTTGAATTCAGTTCATAGAATCAGAAATGGGAGCTTTTCGAAGCTAATTTATTAGAACTGAAATTCTTTCGAAAAATTACCAAGTTTAGAGATTAAATATAATTCAGTTATCAAAAAATTCAAGAATAGGTGAATATTCATATTTAGAATTTTTAGTTGTAACACTTTCAGATCGATCTGAACTTAAGACTTCCAAATCATCCCAAGTGATTTACGCCTCACCATAAGTTTCATATTTACGAAAAAAAAAAAAAAAAATCCTCCATTCATCAAATTGCCTTGTTAAAAACCCAAGATATTTTTTTTATTCTAATATTGCAGAAGGGTTTTCTGTTTTTGAACAATTTGTATCCAACTAAAAATTGCCCCATTTTATATCTATTTATGGTTGTGTAGTAGTGCACAGATGAAAGAATGTTGAAGGGCAAGTCTTTTTCCAGTTTGTTTCTTTTGGAAGGTTTCCCATTAACTCATTCAGAAATGAAGATCACAAGAGGTTACAGGTAGCAAGAGTTAGGCATTGACTTTCACCCTTATGCAATTTGTTTTTTAATCTTGATTTTTCATTGTATATTAAATACTCAAAACTCAACAGCACTTAAGAAAAGATTCTATGTAAACTAGAAAAACGGGAAAAGAAATTAGTCTCAACCAGTGCTTCCCAATTGGTCTGCTGCACCATTCACATGAAAAAAAAAAAAAAAACTAACTTCCGTTTTTCTCTTATAAAATTCTGAAACTGCTACTTTTTTTTTATTACTAAAATCTTTTCCTTAGGAACTATCCCACATTTTCTCCAAAACATTACTTTGCATAGGTAACTATCACATCAAAAGAGATCCATGGCTTTGATTTAGTTAATTGGGAACCACTGGTCTATAAACCATTACTTCAAAGATCCCCCCCCCCTCCCTGCTAAAATGATAAACAATTAGTTATTGAAAATTTGGATAACATTAAAATCTTTACAAAAAAAATAAAAAATTTATGCTATTAGCTAAAATACGAAAACCAGCTACCTTTTTATTATTTTGTTCTTCCTTTTTAATTGATGCTTTTGTCAAACAATACAATTAAGAAAACTTATCCAAATCTTATAATGTTCAGCATTTAATCTTATTCAATTTCCACACATGTAAATTGTAGTTTGATCTTCACATGTTTTGTTGTCAGTGTGTCAACGTCAGAATTTTGTCACTCGACCCAAGGGGCTAACAAATAAAAAAGAAAAAGATTTTCATATATTTTTTATTTTTTTGTTTGTTTTAGGACAACAGCACAAAGAATAATCTGACAATATTTTTATTATTTCATACTGCAGTTTGCAAATTGTCACAGTGCGTCTCGAAACGCAAGGCGAAGGAATTGAGCAATCTTTCCAGAAATAAAGCAAATCTGATTATTATTTTTTTTAAAAGTACGGTGGTGCATTTTTAGGAAAAAACAAAATTAGAACATATTCAAGAGAAACTGCTGACCTAAATAATTTACAGCAATGTTGACTTGATAAAAAGGTAAATGTCACAAATTAATTTTACAATAGATTCAAGCAAATTACAACTGCAGAGTGACAACAAGGTAAAAATAATGTTATTCACATAACAGCTTATTTAAAGGCTGGGTACATCAAAGTAAAATGGGATAGACATTCTTTGTTTTACCATTTCAAAAATTAAAACCTAACGGAGAAAATCCACCAATTGGAGTTCTTTATTACTTTTTTTAAATATTCAGAAATAGTTTCTTTTTTGGAGACATTCAATAAAAATAAGTAATAAAATGTTACATAGTAGAAGAATGTCCATAATCGGGCCAACAATACTACAAAATGCAACACATTACATCTATATTCTCTACAGGCTGTTATAGTTTTTTTTCTTAAACACAGTTACAGAAAAGACTGCCAATTCCTAAAATGAAAGAGTCCAATTTTCTAACTTTTATAAATAAAAGAATTTAATACATTGGTTTAGCAAAGGTTGCCATGACAGACTGCAAAATGCAATCTGTTACAAGGCTATTTTATCTCCCCTTGCAGATTTTACTAGCATCAACATGCTGAGTTAATTCAGCAAAAGAATTATTTTTTAAATGACGGCACCATCATGATTTAAATTTCATTTCTAAAATCACTACATGTAAGCTATGATATGCAGTATTGCCAAGTTTACAGAATATCTTGTTGATGATTTTTGGTGGGACATTATGACCACAGTTTAAATACAAATTTCTTTATTTTTTTTTTTTTCGAATGCTACGATGCCTTTAGCATTGGCAAGTGGAAATGACTGATGACAAACATCAAAAGAAAAAAAGATAATCTTCCCCCAGCATTCAGGGGAAAACGAAAACAAAAAAAAAGTTATTGACAAAACAACTGCATACATATATAAAAAAAAGCCTAGAGATCCAAAAAGGGCCATACATTACGATTTTCCCCACAAAATTGTATAGAAACACAATTGAAGACTTTTCAGACATTTCTTTTCTTGGAGGAGCATTTTGTAAGGTTTTGAATGTCTACTTTGGAATACAATAAAATGAGGTTTTGGATTAGTGGGTATTTTTTTTTCTTTTTTTTTATGATTTATTGGAGAAAAGGAAGAATCAATTGTCTCCTCCTTCTTGCTGTTCATCTCCGTCACCTTGTGTGTCTGACGTCCACAACTAAGAAAGAAAAAAAAAAAGAATAATTAGTTAAAAACATTAATAACATACAAACAGCAACTATAAAACATTTATATTTTTAAGGTCTTCACTAAATTACCTAAATATTCATAAAAATAGGACAATGTGGTCCCAAATAGAAAATTGTCTCAAATTGAAAAATGTAACAGGTTTCAACATGCTTTTCTAAAAAGTCACTGCCGTTACTACTGTTCAGCGTTTCTTGCAATTTGTTCCCCCAAATCCTCTGTTTGCATTCTCCCAATGGTATGTAAAGAACGTTTTAAGAAATCTCATGATTCCCAAGCAATTTCCAACAGAAATTCTGTTTGTGGTTTCAAATAGTAGATAAGTTAATAAAAGTAAATATTCAAAAAACAAATAACTAGGCAGTGATGCTCAAAGGATTACAGTCAACTTTTGATATATCGAACACAAGGACACCATTAAAACTATCAATTCTGTTTTTATTCTAAGTGTTACATAACTTATCTTTTCCTAAAACTTTTTCAGACCCTTGGGCATCAGAGTTTCAAGATGCAGACTTGAAAGTTTTAGAAGTATGTCATAATTCATGTATAGATTTCCAATGATTTAATTGATCTAAACATGGCTATATCGTGCTTACTCTACTATCTGAATTAAATATATTCTCCAGAATGTTTAGTCCCAATTTTAATGATCTCAACTGACAATGTAATATTTTATTCTGTAAAACCTATTCAGCCAATTTGGGAATTTCCCAGGAAGGGTGTAATCATCAACTCTCATTGAGACACCACTATCTATGTAAAGAATCATTTACATAAAACATTAAATATAACAACTTTACATTCTCTTAAGCAGCAGTGCTGTGTATCTTGAAGGGTAATATTGTCAGTATTTATCTTCGCTTTCATTTTTCAAGTGATTATAGAAGTATACAGTCTCGTTTAGATACTTCTGGGGAAAAAAAAAATGCATTTTCAGAAATCACTTTTGAACAAACTCCAAAATAATTAGCAATCTTTCAGTGAACAGCAACAACGATGAATTATTCCATATCTAAACATAAGAACCTAGATAAACCCTATATTCCACTCGAATTTAGATTAAAAAAGGAAAAAAAAAGAAAAAAAGAAAAAGCATATCTACTAAAAAAAAAAAAAAGATTAACCCACATACCTACAATTGGTTTTACCCTTCCCTCCATTGTTTTTCGACCTTACCCTGCTTTGCACCAATCTGACCAGTTTTTTAAAAATTAGCCAATACAAACTTAACCTTTCCGTCATTAAATGAATTTAATTTTTCAACACTTTAGCTATATAAGCATGTTTTCGTGTAGTCTTCAAATTACTTGACAAAGGTTCTAATCATTTTTTTATGAACCGAAACTAGTGGTTTTTAATCTTTTAAATTATGCGTCGGAGTCTCTTTATTACCTACAATGTTTCTGAACAGAAACTTAAATACACAACATTAAAGCTTTCCTATTTAAGCAGTGAAATTTAATATGCTGGTAGTAAGTTATGATTTTTTTTATATATTTAATGCTCTTTCTTTTGGACAGTCATTTTCAATTTACAACTATACATCTGTTATCATTGATATGAAGACCAGAGTAAACTCTGGGCATTACATGAACACAGTACGAGCTTTTATAACTGCATAATATTCACTCAATAACAGAAAACTGAATAATAAATGATTATAAAAATACCAGGATTTAAAAAAGCTTCATATTTTCATTTTCTCAATAGTTAGCAGTGGCTGATACTACAAGGGAGAGTAAAAACAAAACCAATATTTTTTTCTGTATCAAGCAGTGGACGTATGGCTGTTAAATAATGTTTTGTAAGAAGAAAAAATCTGATAAGATCGAGAGAAAAAAAAAAAAAAAAAGTGTCCGACAGCATTGAGTCAACAAAGCACAAGTTGTCCACCTATGGTAAAATGGAGTCTATGATGAACATTTGCAGCTTTGAAATTTTGCAGCAAACATACAACAGATGATTTTCACCACTCAACCACATTTTGGTGGTTTAACCCTTTGTCTTCTTGTGGGACAAATACGTCCCACCTCGGAAAAATATTTCCTGCATTGCTTATAGGACGAATATGTCCCCCTTCAAAATTGTATACTGAAGCTAAAGCATGTTGGAAGGTTTTAGTTACTGATTCTACTGCTAAATATCCCTACGAGCCCTATGAGGACACTTCTGCTAAGAAGGAGCGTTTTGAAGCACACTTTTCGTGACAATCTGAGATAAGCCGATTCTTACTTCAAATTGCAGTCTATAAGTTTAATTGTGTGATTATTTAGTCAATGAATGCCTGCTGATGCCGAATTAGCCATAAAATTGACTCTAAAATGTACCAATAGTGCCTAAAGTTTGGTTATTAGCTGCCATATAAAAACAAGTGGGC
>JAFIDM010005346.1:3894413-3932769 GCA_023159025.1 Thereuonema tuberculata
TGTAAAAACGCTTTTTGTTGGTAACGATCTGATTTTTATTACAAAAATTAGAATTTGGAAGATTTTTTGTTTTGATATTTTTTTTTATAATTCTGAAGACTTATTACTGGCAGTGGCATAGCAAAAAGCTTTATAAGGGGGGGGGGGGGGAGAGATTACACCCCCCCCCCCCCCCGGGTTTTTTTTTTTTTTTTCAGATTCCAATAAAATTTGGGTCATTTTAGCATAGATTCAGTCGAGAAAATAGCTATAAAAAATAATACAGGCGAATGCATTTGAGCTCATTTTCGGTCCAGAAACTACCTGGTAAAAATAACTGCCGACATAATGCATAATTATATGGACTACAATAGCGTTTCATTTATATTATTTTTTCAGTCATCATCGTGGCTCCTCCCAGAAAACAAATTTCAGCAACAGAAGTCTAGAGACTGTTGTTGTCTCTTGAAACTGATTGTATCCATTGTCTCCTAGTGGGACACATAGGCCCCACCAAATTTTAATAAAAGACCGCAAATTAAAAAAAATATTTTTTTTAAATTCCACCAGTTGTTTTTAATATTTGCTCAATAGGCCAATTTCTGCAGAAAAAGGGTTAAAGAGTTTAAGGAGGGCCATGTTTCAACCACAAACAGGGCAGCCCCGGCCCTCTTGCCATAGAGATGAATGAAATAAGTATCACAGGTGCCATCATTGTTCAGAAGATCGTTGAATAACACTAGATAGACTGCCAGACATGTTCAACATTTCCTATGGGAAGTGGAGGTGCTTTGGGAGCTTCAGCATCTGGTAGTGGAGAACGGCAAGGCCTACCTGAATTCCATCATTACTGGTGACAGAGTTGGCTTCATCACTACGATCCCAAAAGCAAACAGGGCTCATCAACAGCAGTTCTGAAGACTGTCAAACCATGGGTTCCAGCATGTCTTCTAGAAGTGGCAGACACTTTGGGCCAAATGCATACAACTCGATGGGAACCACTTTGAAAAAGACCGCATCAACCTCAACCCTGCCCAATGTATTTCACGATTAAAAAATTAATTCTCCCTCCTATTTGACTTGCCCTTGTTTTAACCCAGAGCTCTTCAAATGCTTAGAATAAAAAAACCAAACGTCCTCTTTCATTACGAAGCAGAAAACACTAACCAATTTTAATTTTCATGATGAAAAACCTTTAGAAATATTTTAATTGGTGCATTTTTACATTATTTACATTGAAATGCTTCTTTTTTCAATTTTAAAATAATTGAACTGAGCTTTTCATTCAAAAGCTGTATCTGCAAATATTCAACCTTGCTTTTTATATCAAATTTCATCAATTGGTTACTGGAACAAACTGTTGCTCCTGATCAACATTTCAAAGCTACCATTTTCATGTTTTATTCCATTGATCTGGTAGGCTCCTGATGCTTTTTGCCAACCACTTCTGATGGTAAATCTATCCAAGAGGTTTGCCTTCCATGGAGTGGTGGAAGCAAACAGTTATACCTTACAGCACTGTTTCTTTTCCTGATGCTCCAAAACCAGGTAGACATGATCAACATCTGAACAGTTAAATACAATCCATTAAATAATTCTAAATTTAAATGCAAAAACCTAATGGTATAGAACTTACTGTTAAATTATCTCTAAGTAGCTGCATTATAAGTGTGCTGTCTTTGTACGAGTCTTCATTTAATGTGTCAAGTTCAGCAATGGCATCATCAAATGCCTGAAAAAGAACAGGAAACAAAAATATTTGTCAATGATAAGACAAAAAAACAAAACAAAACAAAACACCTCTATTACATTATACAGAAATAAATTTATGAAAAGAAGAAACTAAAATTAACAAATCTACTCAAGATACATAACAAAATGTGAAAGCAAACTATTTTGTTCCAGCATACAATGCTCAGAAATAAGTGGATGGAAAAATGAAAAGGCCAGAACATTTATCAATATACGGAGACCTTGTATTCACAAACATCCTGAACCAGCCGTTTCTTTTTTGGTATCCATCAGCCAGGACCTCTAAATACTTAATATGAAGTCTTTGACATTCATCCCCTAATGCACTGCAGTCTCAAACTGAGAATTAACATTTAAAAAGGAAATTCTTTGAAATGTACATATTCACATTAAAAAAAACATTAAAATATTTTATGCACTACTTTTCTAATTGTAACACTGCACCACTCAAAAAATTAATGTTATTTTCCATGAAAAATCTGATACCTGGATTAATAATATTGGCAATTCAAGCTATAGTAAGACTGAACTGGAATATTTGTTTTTTAAACAATAGTAGCATATTTTCTTATAAGTCAATATAAAGGGAAAAAAAAAAACCCTTCACCAATCTAAGTTAATAGTTTATGATGATTCTTTTAAAAAACAAATGCTTTGGTTTTACACTAACACAAATTCAAGTACACTTTATTAATAGAACAAATTTTCAACATTTAGGTTTGTTTTACTGCTTGTCAAATTGAGTGGTGAATTTGAACTAAGCCCATTTAACATCCCTCATTCATTTGATGTCAGACTTCCAACATGAAACTACTTTTTAAAAGCAAATACGACCCTCCTGTCAATTTAAACCCCAATAAAATAATGGTTGTTCAAACAACTGCACTTTCAATTTTGCATTTTTTTTTTGCAACAATTGGTCATTGTATGCCACTCACTAAACATTTTGCAAAACATCTGCCTTCCATAGAAACAGCACTGCTTCAAGTGGCCTCACTAACACAATGGCCACTGGCTAATTATTTCTTTACAACCAATATACAGATATCCTCTGTGACAATTTCTGATTTAAAGAAATTGTTAAATGCTTTTCGAAACAAAACCTTTTTATTGTTCAGGGAAGTTAAAGGGAAGAACAGTTATCTGCAGACAGAAAAATCTTGTGTAGAAAGGAATTGGGGCACAAAATCAATCAATTTAAAATGTAATATATTTTTGCAAGATCTCATCTTTGCATTGATGCAAACAAATGCTTTGAGAGCAATTGATTTATTGGTGTATAGAAAGATCTATATTCAAACTTGTTTACAACCATGAGGTCCAAAGATTTACTCAACAGTAATACATGTACATAAACAATGTGTTATTTTAAAAATCATCATAAATACCATTAACTTATAAAACTTATTATATCTAACTTCTCCATATTACGATATTCGAAATTCCTAATCAGCTTTCATTTTCAAGCTCCACAACTAAAAAAATAAAAAATCATGAATTTTTTTATTTATTTTTAGCTGTGGAGCTTGAAAAAGAAATCCAATCAGGCATTCGAAATATCGAAATATGGAGAAGTTAGATATAATAAGTTTTATAAGTAAATGCGTTATTTTATCAAAAAGCAACCTACACTATTTTCCTTTTTATTTTAACCTTTAGTACTTTTAAGCTAATAAGCATAATGCTTTGCAAATTGCCAAGTAATCGTTTACCTAAAAAGTTTAACAATTGATATTTCAATACATAAGACTTATGCCCAAGTGCACCAAACTAGAATTAACTTTGATGGCTGCATTGTGGACATAGCTAAAATTAGAGGGGGATGGCTTATTTTTAAAAGTGTGAAAGGAAACAAATGTATAAAAAGAAAATTTATTCAGAAACTTGATAAATTTCTTTTTCTAATGTTTGTTTCCTTTCACACAATTTAAAACAAAGCCACCCCCCACTAATTTTAGCTATGTCCACAATGCAGCCATCAAAGTTAATTCTAGTTTGGTGCACTCTGGTATTAGTATATAAACACCCAACTTGGTACATCTTAACTCCATTGCAGAAGTACCTTCCTAGTTGCATGCATTTAAATACTCAAAACAATCGTCAAACAGCAAATTTAGCAGACTTTGTTACAACTTTCCACATATTCAACTTCTAAAAAAATGCAATAAACATCAAATTTTATAACATTTACACCAATTTTATTATTGCATTAGACTTTGTTTACAAAAGATTTTTCATAGGTTTTTTTTAATAGTTTTGAAATCTACAATCTACTAAAAATGTAATATTAAAATTACAACCAGATAATTATGAGCTTTTAACACCAAGTTTCCTTCTGAGGTAAAAACTGGACTATATTTTTTATCCTTTTCATGTCTTCACAAAAATAGTCAAGAGCCATTCATGAATTTCTTTTTAGCAACTGCATTAAAGAAGTTAAACCATTAAGTAAAATATTTGCCTTTTCAGTAGAAAGAATTGGTTTAACACTGAGAAAGATCATAAACTTCCATTGGCATATTGTATAAACTTTCCAATGTTTTATTGCAAAAACAAATAGGTAGGGTGAACACGATAAGCAAAAGCCCTTGTGTCTGCTGACCCTAGGTCGCATGCGACCTTTTCTGACAGGTTTTCAAGCAACCACTGGTTGCAAGACATTGACCCAATGATTTTATTTTTTCTCATGCAAGACCACTGGTGGGTCAAAAAGTAATCAGAGTGAAGCCTTTGGAACATGTCAGTTGTGACTTCACACCCATTCGCAGAAATGGATCCACTACGAAATTGTCTTACAGAGAGCAATTACAAACCTATCACAGTATTGAGATTATGTTTTTGAAAATAAAATTTATACTTAAATGCATTAATTTTATGCGTCAGAATGGACCGCTTGAGGTTTACGCCCCAATCGACGTCACGTATGAAGTGTATCCCACATGCGGCGAGAGCTAATGGGATAAACAAACATATAACTTTGTTTGAATTTGATATTTCAAGACGATGGTTCAATACTGTGCAGATACAGTAGTGTGATAATTCTGTAAAAACGCTTGGAATATCCTTCTCTAATATAATATTTCTTCTGTATCTAAATCGGTTAAAACAAAGCACGTGGCTTTGTTTATCCAACGTGCGAAGCAGTAGCCTGGGGGATATTTTGTAACAACGAAGCTCCGCCTATCCTCAAGTGATCTATTAAATTATATCCTTCTTTGAAAATATTTTGCTGTCGCCTTCTTCAATAGGCGATAATCAACTCTATCCAATCTGAAGATTTTGGAAGGCTTACAATCATTGCATCCAAATCAAATCTTTTAGTTCAGCCTCCATATCTATTAGGGTTAAAATGAAGCACATGGCTTTGTTTATCCCACAAGCCAAAAAGTAGACTGGTGGGATATTTTGGAACTACGAAGCCCCGCCTATCCTCAAGTCGTCCCTTTATAAGTTTTTAAATAGATTTTTTTTTCATAATTTCACAGCATCGACTATGTTTGCATGGAATTCTGGGATAACCGATCACTTGCTAGAATTGAAGAGTTAATCCTAATACATCTAAGAAATTCAAAAAGAAAATATCTCAGGATGGATTTGCTAAATTTCTGTTTCCATCGTGTTCCCCCTACTCACTTTTCAACATACCTTCCCACCTCGTGTCATCCTAAATGTTGTTTTAATGTCCTGTAATGTTTGTGCCGTCCCTGATAAAGGAATAAGCGCAGTATTCCGAAACTGTCTGATTATTACCATGTTTATAATTCGCTTAACTTTTTGTAAGTGCGTTTTTCTTATTTCCACTTTTTCTTTTATTTCATTACATGCACGTTAAGCCTCCTTAGTATTAACAAAATTACTATTTCAGTGTAAAGATTGTTTCCTATCAAATGATGATCTATTTTTCTTTTATTTACAGCTTTTTGATGGTTTTCATTGCAGTTGAATTGAGAATATTCAGCAGAGCAAACTAAGAATGATGTCATCACTGACATTTCAATTCTGTGCTTTTATTGGTTTGATTCCCAAAAGACACACACACTGCATGTCCTGCTGTGTCAACCCTGGAAGTCACATCAAACACGTTTCTGCCAGACATGTGCCCAACTGGGTTCTTTACTGTCCAGTTGTGATTTTTCTTCTTGATTTACTCTATATACAATTTCAGAATTCTGCAGCCAGTATTTAAATTAGTTGATAAATAGATCGTGGTCTGGTTTATTTTCTCTCTCCCTGAAACCATGTCATTTTAATTAACACTGTTAGATTAAATTTGTCTGTGCTTTCAAAGATGTTAAAAGAAATGTGGTCACCTTAAGTACAGTTATGTATAACATTTAGGGAACCTCAAAAGTAGTTCCCTAAAAGTATTAGGAAATAACTTGGTGCTAAAACAGTTAAATTTATTTAACAGAAATACAGTGAAGTTAGCAAAATTAAACATGAACTTGTTAATTTTTAGTTTTCTCAATTGCTGTCACATTAAAAAGGAAAAAACAAGAACATCAATTAGTCAATGTTAATTTTGATATTTCTTGTAAAGTCAGCATGGATAGTAAATGTCAGAAAATACAGCAAGATAAAAAGCTTGATAAAGTTATATTAAAACATCAGTAAACATCTTTTTTAACATTTACCTTTTTGTAAATTATTTAACAATGCTAAAATAAAAACTAAAAACAGAGGAACTAGGGCTGGCAAATAATTTGTTTCGAACAAGGGCAATTAACCTGAGTCAAACAAAATTTGACACTGTTTAAGCAAATTAAACCTTTGCTTTTTCAGGTGCCAATGTACAAGTCTGAATATGTTAACAGCAAGTTATTTGGCCTTTATATATTCCAATAGGAACTTAGCTGTAGTGCCACCTAAAAAAATTCCAATCAAAATTAAAATCAGCATTTCACAAGATCTTAAATTCTGGATTCTTTATTTTACTGTTTTCAAAAAAAATCAAAATCTCCTAATGCTATCTAAGAAATTTGCCCATTTGGACAAAAACAATGCATTGAGCCCAAACTTGTTACCAAGATGTTGACAATATTGTAAAAGTCTTGTAATAGTCTCATACTTGTTACAAACTAAATTTCAAGGAACACTTTCCAAATGTAGTCGTCTATTAAGATCAATACTGCTGACGTTTTTCTAGTAGAACGCTGACAAAAATTTGTTTTCTTGTTTAATTCTGGCTCTTAGGCTAAACTCAGAAACAAAGAAAACTTCCTACCACATTTGATAGGACAACATTGTTGTCATGATTCTATCCATCCAATTACATACTCAAGTCAACCTGCACCACTGCTCAAAAGTCAAGATTCCTACAATGCCTATCAAGATTTCAAACTAGACTGTAAACAATTCAATGATTTAACAATGTTCCGAAAACAACTGCAGGATGCACAGTAGGCAAAACTGTCAATAGAACAAAAATTGTGTTTAGATTTAAATCTTGAAACAGTAATACCTAGAACAGCAATAGACCACAAGAATGGGCATCCACAATTTAACTGAATAAGTGTTATTAGAGGATTGGAACTGATGTGAACTCGTATCATTCAGGATCTATAGCTAGTAGGATTGCCACTAAATCATGCAAAGGACTATATTACATAGCTGGAGAAATTACAGTTATGATTAATTTAGTCTGATTTTAGGCCTCCATTTTGTTGCTTTCACCTTATTAATATTAGCAATGTTTCCTTCTCTACATGGTTCAATTTCTGTTAAAAAGCAATTCTCAAAATTCAAACCAATAATACTCCACTAGAGTGCCTTTATACATGATACACTTAATAGGCACACTAGCCATTCACAAAATTCATCATCACTGCAGCAGATCAGCACATTTGTGGAGTCATTTACTCAATTTACTCGATTAAGAAACTGAAATGGAAAGAAAAAAAATGTTGATTCAGAATTACAGCAATTAGTGCAATAGTTTCAGTATGGGGTGAAACCTCAAAAGTCTGCCATATGACCAAAATATCTAGTTTCAAATCTAGATTAAGTTTGTTATCTTGTGTATCTTTCTTCCCTTCCCCAAGTTCATGTCTTGCAGTCTCTTGAAACTGAATGTTCCAATAGATAATTCTTACCCACTCAAGTATTTTAGCAACTGTAACCAACAAGTTTGTACCAGATAATTTCTTCATCCTTTCAGTAACTAAATATCAATGAAGTTGATAGATTTTCTTTTTTCAGCAGGCAGTACTTAAATCAGCTTTTAATGTAATTCTTATTTCATCTCCAAAGGAAATTAGGACCAATATTTATCAATGCCATCACCATAAAGAGAGCTAGGGCAAAATTTTTTCCTCCATTCAGAAATTCCATTATTCTTTTCCAATTATTAGTTTGGCTGTAATTAAACATCAAAATCTAAGCAACAATACATTAATATTTTTGTTAGGTTAAAGGAACTTACTACATTAATTTTATTACTCTTAAATATTAGGTACTTATAAAATTCTACAAATTATAAAGGGCCAAAACTATGAATGATATGAGAGATGGCAAGTACAAAAAAAACTATCCAATCCTTTAAGTGGAGCAACTTACTGATTACCCCTGTTTAAGTGTTACCATATGCTAATAAACTTAAAGTCACTTGAATGTTGAGTAACTAAGGAATTGAAACTGGATCACAGCAGTTAGGCCAGACTGCTAACAAAATTTAACAGTCCAAACATCAGGCATGGCAAGAAAATTTCATCTGGTCATTCCACCTGCAGTGCCCAGATACTACAACTGTTCTGTAAACTGGCAAGATTTGCACCAATTTCAGAAGCTAAATTGTTAAAAATTGCAATGTTACTAAGCACACACACAAAAAAATATATATTAAATGCTAAAAAAAAAAAATAGACAATTACCACAGCTGTCCTGATAAAACATACAGAATTAAATAAACTGTTAAAAAAATATATATTAAAAATACCAAAATTGTATAGTTTAAGGACAAAGGGTTTACTGGACAATTACATATTGACAAGTTTACATAACTAGAAATAAACATTCATTTATTTTGATAATCATTCAACAGTAATTAGTGAGATTAAAATTACTAACGGATATTGAAATACAAGCCAATTTTATAAATTGAGAAGTTTAAACTGGGAGAGGAGTCATTTGAATGCTGCTGTGTGTGAAGTATTTCTCATGGGACCCAAAGACTACTTCGACCTCAAAGAAAAGGCCTTCCAAAGTTCACTTCAATTAGCCAACTTCTAAGAAAAGAATTTTGCTGAAATCGGCAAAATTTAAAGACAACTTTCTATTAGCATCTGCACAGCAAGTAGGACTTAGCAGTTTAAAAGCACTTTCCTCATGCAATGATTATCTGGAATTGGACAACGACTTAAAAGCCAACTTTGTCAAACTAATGTATAAAACTTAGTAAAATGATATATTTGCAATTTCAAAAACATTTAAGCCAAATTCTGACTTTAGGAAAACATCCCCATAATTAAAGAATTCTAAATTATGAATAAATTTATACTAAAATCAGAAGCAATAAAATTCTGCCATTTTTGATTTACGGTAGCATGTATTATCTAAATACCAGTGCTACAATCTGCAAATGCTTTCATTAAGTGCTTGTGTTATCAGAGGACTTCGATCTGTTTAAAATCACTACTTTTTTTGTGTGCAGAAATTTGGAAAGTTTGCTGCTATTATTTGGTATGAAAATTTCTACGACATTCAATAGAACTTAACGTTTCTTTGTAGTCCAAGCTAACTATGTCTGCAATCATGGATTAAAAACATTTGCTTAGCAAGATTTTAATGTTGCGTTCTTTCCTAACTTTCAAAATACAACCAAACTATTACTGTATGCAGCAATTCGTAACATCTGGCGTTATGAATTGTTAGAACAACAAATAGTCATCATTTTAATCACACCAAGAAACATTCTGGTTTTCCTGGGTTGGCCTGGGTCAATCAGCATGCAGATTAGTAGGGGTTAGTCTCAATACATGTAGAATATTTACCTGCTTGGCCAAATGACAAGCTCGATCTGGTGAATTCAGAATTTCATAATAAAATACCGAGAAGTTGAGAGCCAAACCCAAACGGATGGGGTGTGTTGGTTGCATTTTTGCCCTACTGATATCAAATGCTTCTTGGTATGCTTTCTGTGAATCCTCAACCACACCTGCGGAACAAAAACAATTGCAATGAAGTACACTAAAATCACACTAACCTGTTTTGCCAGTTGGCAGGCTTTGTCTGGCGAATTCAAGATCTCATAATAAAATACTGAGAAATTGAGGGCCAAACCCAATCGGATGGGATGTGTTGGCTGCATTTTAGCCTTACTGATTTCAAATGCATCCTGATAAGCTTTCTGTGAATCTTCTACTACACCTATAAAAAACATGATCAACTTTTATTAATAACCCCTTGTAAACGTCTCCTCTCTTAACCCTCCGATTAACAGGGGAAGAAAAAAAAAAAAATTTTGCAAATATGCAAGTATATCAGATGGAACAAAAATTCCAAACAAATTTTAGTAAAGCTCGTGAACTGAAATAATCACTCAAATTCACTAGTGACAAGTTATCACTTCACCCGATGATGTAACCCCGCAGATGCCAAAAACAACTTGTGAAAGCAAGTTTTCCAGGTGAGAAATATTTAAACTTAGTCAAGAGCAATACAGAACAAAAGCTAATATTAAGTTATTTTCAATAACACAAGTTTTCATTTTAAACTTATATTTTTGCTCTTGCTTATGCCTTCAAAAAGGGGGGCAGGTTTCTTATTCATTATCGGAGGGTTAAAAGCGTTTACTAAATTTCCGTCAAGCTTTGAAACAGAAGAACTCCCCTTCTTGAAATCTTGGACATTTAAAATTTCCCAGTTAATGGAATTTAAAAAAAAAAAAAAAAAAAAAATTACAACCCATTTATTACTTTATTTGCTAAGTATTTTTGGAAAAACAGTATTTTTGAACTTTATGCTAATTTATTCACTTAACTTTTCAAAGCACATTTGAAAAGGCAGAGGAAGTTTTTCAATGAAAAGATTCATAAAATAAGGCAGCTTCAGAGAACTAGTGTTGGAAGGACAAAACTTGGGTATATTAAACAGATCATATACTTTAGGACAAACTAAGATGGCTGGATAATTCAATAAAACTGGAGCGGTTTTATTGCCAGCAAGGAGAGGACATGGTCTGGCCTGTACATCATGAAAACCAATGCCCTTTCGAGATGAAAGTACTCGCAGATTACTTGATATATATGGGATAACACAATAGACCAGCGGTCGCAGTGCTGGGCTTCCCTGCCACCCACCCTCACCATATATATGGGTTAAGGGGTCAACTCAAGCATTTCAGATGTTTTCATTGATTTTCCAGTATTAGCGTAATTATTAACTTCTGTTAATTTCCAAAGCAATTGTGGTGCAGTGCATTAAGGCATTGGTCTGGAGATGTAAGGATTGCACGTTCGATTCTGTGCGCATTTGACAATTTTTTTCCCTCAATATCATTTAATTTCCCCCCCCCCCCCGCTTCTTTAATATAGGTCCGTCATCTCCAGATTATGTTAGGAATATTAGGTGGAAAAGCAGTATTACAGATTAGAAATTTTTTTATTTAAGACAAACGTGCAACTTTTTTTCTTTCCTATACTAATCGCTTCCCCCCCCCCCCCCACGACATTAATACTCGATAAAATGTTAGAGAAAAGCATATTAGTGTATAATAGGAAAAAAAAAAAAAAAGATTAAAAAAATGAATTAAAATATTTCTAATTGTATATTACTTTTCCACCTAATATTCCTAAGGAAAAAAATAAACAAAATCTTTATTAAAGAAAAAAAGAAAGCAAATGGCAGGAAGGGAGGAGATGAGGGGAGGGGAAAAAAAAAAAAAGTCTTAATGCACTGCACTACAACACTTGTTGAGGAAAATTTAATAAGCTAATATTTAAAAATCAAAGAAAAGAATGTCAAATAACAAATGCTTGAGTTGGTCCCTCAACCCACATATATTTTTGAAGTACTCCATGAGTATTTCCCACCTCTAAAAGGCACTGATTTTTTTGCAATGTTCAGGCCATGTCTTCTCCTTGTAAATATTTTAGGAAGAAAAAAGCTGGGATTCAAATAGGCAAACTACCGCTTAGTACAGTATTATGTACCTTATTAATAAAAACGGGATTGCAAAAGGTATGCCCTACTTTTCCAGTTCTATTTAGCAGTCTTATGAACTGCTTAACTCTCATGTCACAATGATAAAAACTATTCTCAAAGTAAAAATATACAATTACCATTTGGTTATTTAAATATTTCACTTACAGAGTTTGTATCAAAACGATGTACAAATTTCAAAGGGAGATAAGGAGCATCTTTTTTTATCTATGAATAGACAACTGCTGACAGCACTGCAATAGGCTGAGAAGAGATAAAGAACACCAAGCCTAAATTACATTTATTCAAAGATGCGCAAAGTTGGGCCAGGCAACAGCAATGCATGCATTTCCACAAGACTACTACCAATGACTGACGATGAATGGATGGAAGTGATCCGTCCGCAACATACTCCACACGAAGGCCTGGTTCACATTGCGGTTATGCACGGCAGCTTGCATGTTTGCAAGGAATGTTTCAGTTTCTCACAGTTGCCAGTGCAAATGAGCAAGTGTTTTGCGAAGCGTTGTCTGTACAACCTCACAGCAGCTCTTCTGTTTCCATTGGCAGCTGCGTACGACAGATATATGTGAGGCAGTCATGAAACATGTTGCTCACTGTCCAATTTAAGAATGCCACAGCAATCAAGTCAGTTCCCACTTTGCCCCTCTAGCCAACTGCAGCACCACTAAAAACTGCAGCACCTGTAGCACTGAAGGCAGACATACATTCATAAAAAAAAAGGGTTTGTCTTGAATGTTAACACTTTTCACAATGATCAGATACTGAACTGAAATTAAAATGCCTATTCAATTCATTTAAAAACTGAAAATTTTTATGAAGCAGAACTGTAGACTTCACCAATCAGCCATTTGTTGTAATTTTTTGATACTACACAATGCTACCTATGTTAAATTTTTTTTTTTTTTTTTTTTTTTGCATAAATACAAATTTTCAAAATTACAGACTTTTGAATTTCTTTTAATACCTTGTACTATAACTGGTAAAATTAAATAATTTTTTTTTCCCTTTCACATTCTGTACTTCTCTCCATTTTGCTAGAAAACTATGTGCATCATGACTGATTAGTCGAAGCTGCTGAAATTAGCCAAGTTGCAGAGCTAAAATCATACTAATTTAATTCAACAATCAGTTTTGGAATTGAAGCTTCAAATGTTTTTCTCATTGAATTATTGTGCATTATTATCCATCGTAAATGCTGCACAGATCTAACAATCAGAATTAGCTAGTCTTAATTCTGATTCAGAGATAGACAGCATTAACAGTTAAACAATTCAGCCAATGAAGAATCCACCACCATTACATAAGGGAACTTTGTAAGGGAAAGTAATTGAAAGAACATTGAGGAATGTACTTTGTAAGATGCTGTAAACTACAGAATAAATATACCAATCTAAGAAATTGAAGCTGCCTTCATTGTTCTTAATGAAAAAATCTCAAATATCATTTTTACAAACGACAAGAAAACCTGATTAACTATTCAGTGAATCAAATACAAGTTTTTCAGCCACTTTAGAGATTCTCCTGAAAAATAAAACTAGTTTCTGAAATAAAAACCTGATTAAGATCAGAAGAGAAGTATTTTAAAATTAAAAGTTGTATTTAAAAATATCAATAGTTTCTAAGAAACAACCTTATCAAAGTAAAACTAAGATGTTTTAGAACTAAGATTTTAAAGATCACAGAAATTCTATTGAATACAAGCAAATTTTATACTTTAAGAATATGCAAATTCAAAATTTTTCAATCAGTTGTGTTGCTAACAAGATCCATCTTAGGATTTCAGATTGTGTTTTTTAAACTTTCTACACTATTCACTTAATTTAAATTTTGGATTATTTAGATGCATTTAATGATAATCAAGAGTATAAACATCAAAATTACATAATACCCAATTTTTACAACTTTAAGAACTTCAAAGCCCAAATTTATATCACTAATCCCAGATAAAATCTAAAAAACAGGAAATTTAAATTCTTGAAAATTCTCTCCAAAATATGAAGGCGAATGTTTAGCCCATTCACTGCAGCATCTGAATTCTCAGCTGATACCCGTGTGTTGCACACAAAGTACATTCATTCTTATAAAATATATATATTTTTTTTAACAGATATTAAGTAGTTCTATGTTTTAGTTTTAAATTAAAACAGAAGTTACTTTAGCCTTTAAGTATTTTTATTTCCTTATGATCAATATTTAAAAACAATGTCTGATGAACTTATAGGAAACCTATTTAAAAATCTTGGCATAAACTAAATGTTAATTCAAAATTACTTCATTCTATGGTTTTCAATTGTTCGGAAATGGGTCATATTCATTTAATAAATTTTTTAGTCTAAGTTTGTACTAATATGATAAAAGAAAGTCAATGGGAGAAAGAATGTATATATTAAAAAAAAAAAAAAAAATTCAATTATTTAATATTAATGAATTTCACAACAATGTTACATATTCAAAAATAAATTGTAATAGTTCTGTTAAAATAAAAACAAAAGCTTCCATTCACAATGGCTTCTTAATTGTGTCAGGTTTAGTGAAAGTGGAAAACCTAGCACAACACTGCATTGGCATCAGAAAAACAGATTATGAACACAAATGTTATCCTGTAACAATCTGGCATATTGACAAATACCAAACAAATTCACCAATCTTTATTGGATAAATGTTATATCAAATTTTCCACTAACGACAATGTTAATGAAGTAATAGGGAATTCCATGATAAACCAAAATTAATAAGACTGACTTCATAAAAATGAAAATTAAAGGCCTTTTCAATAGATTATGCTAAAATCATTGAATACATGAACACATGTAATACCCGCTTACAATGCTAACACTGCTTTTGCTCCATCAACTGGCTGCAAATCATTATGCTGCTAATGGCTATAGCATTCTTCTGATGCTGAAAGATTTATTACATAATAAAATAAAAATCCAAGCGGATTACTTGGGCAGAACATTCCAGATTGCCAGGTGAATGAGGCCTTATTTAGAACACAGCTTCCCAATTTTGTTTGACTGCATGGCAGAATAGCAAATTAAGACTTTCTCAGGGTGAAAATGTAATAGGATTTTTTTTTTTATCACACATCTGAGTGGCTAGTAGAACACCCTTTTTCAGTCATGAGCCATGAGAACTAGTAGTATGCTTTTTGCTTTCAATACCACAAGATGGAGTAACCAACTTGTGGAACAAAAAGAAACTGTTCTCATGAAAATATGGCCATCGTACAAAAACTGCAGTTTTCAGAGTTTTCAATATGTGACCCAATGAGGATCATTTGCCGTAAGAAATATGAGCAAAATGTCAGGTGTGCACTCCTCCCTCCACCATTTCAACAAACATTGAATTTACTTTTGTGAGGGTGCACTGAAGTTGGTAGTTTTCCTTAAATTTTACTGTATATTGTTTGTAGTTCATCCTAACAGGACTTTATAATTCATTTTTACAATACAAATATATTCTATTTAAGCAAAAACAGGATTTGTTAATCATTACATCAAACTGTTGAAAAATTTTCTGCAAAGCTACACAACTGATATACTTCAATTTCTCTAAGCATAAAACTTAAGTTAAATAACATTAAATTTCCAGTTAATAGTCAAAGTAAAGCAAGAGTTCTGCAATTCACGAAGAAATTTAAAGTACTACCTCTATGCTTTAAGAATTATTCCTTAATGTTAAGAATAAAATTAAAAAGACGATCATGTACTTACTATTCCTACTGTCACCGGTAGCAACTTCTGCTAAATACCGGTAATAATCCCCTTTCATCTTCAGATAAAAGACTTTACTTTCAGCATTGCTAGCTTTAGGAATCAAATATTTGTCTAGCAAACCCTGGAATAAAGTAAGAGGTGAAAATGAAGACATTCAAAAATGCAGGTTTAGTCAAAAAATTGTGTCAATAAATTCAAACTATCAACAAATTCAGAAAAAAACACTTGTTCAATAATGCACAATTTACCACAAAAAATATTTTATAGATCGTAATGTTTTGCTTTTAAAATAAGTTCACAAAAAAAAAAAAAAAAAAAAAAGCTGAGGGCATGTGTAATTATAAACTTTTTCTTTTGAAAGGTCCATTCACATGTTTTCCTCTTGTTAGTCTTTCAAGAAAAATTTTACACAAGTAAATTTTTTTTAGATAACGATACTTATCCCTTCAAGCCAGTAAGACATTGATAACTGGCGGCCTCCAGCTGTTAACTTACAGAATTAAGTAGAAAATTTTCACTGACAATGATTAAAGCTTTTATTATATTAGTCGAATTAAGATTTCCACACTAGTTTAGCCAGTAAAAAATGCTTTTAGATTTATTCTCTCAAGTTGTTTGCTAAAATGGCAACTTCAATGAAAAGAGTGGTTAAAAAAAAAAAAAAGAGCACTGAGGGAGATATAGGTAGGCACAAAACTCACCAGCTATAAGGATTAAGGGAGAAGTATAATTTTTTTATAAACTAAATTGCATTGTCTGCATTTGCAAATTTACCTCATCCCCCCCCCCCCCCCCCCTACAAATGGTGCTTTTTATAAAATCCTAAAAGATAGTAACAAGCAATGTGAACTGTGTTAATGTAACATTTCCTCATTCTTATAAAATTTCAAATGAAGTCTGATGTGGCAGAACTTAATATGTAACTGAATCATAAAATAATTTATTAACTTTAAAATTTGTGTTACAGTAAACTATCAATGTATCTGAAATAGATATTTGCTCTAAAAAGACCAGGTAGATCTTTGGTAATGCTTCATTTTGGGAGACCAACAGTTTGCAGCCACAATTTATGAGTCAAGATTGGGAAGCAAGCGAAGACAATTAAGACTGATTAATCACCGCTACTGAATTGTGGAAATGTCCTGTAAGAAGATCCTTCTTACACAACATGAAATATTAAATGGGACTTTATCCAATTTCAAATGTTAAGCCACTGCCGGAAAATTTCAAGAAATGTAGCAACCCTACTAAACAATGCAGCAAACAGAAGTATAGAAGAAATCCACTAAAATCTTTACCCATGTTATATTATCTGCCCTCTATTACTTGCAACCTAATATCTTTAATGTTATTTATTTTGTCCAGGAGGTTTTAGTTCTGAAATTTACTCAAATTTCACAGACATCACTCCTCAAAAAGTGTATTACCTCTTCTTACAGTTAAACCTAAAGATGACACTTTTAATCATGTATTTTTCAAATAATCCCTTAGTTAAAATCATTGTCAAATTCTGCATTATAACTTTTTTTTTTTTATTAAAGTAACTGAAGTTATTTAACACTATCCAAATAAACTTAAAATTATTTTTAATAAAATTTAGTGTCCTCTTTGACAATTGGGCTTATCCCCCTAAAAATTTGTTTTATTTAGTTGAAACCCTCCCCTTTTTATGTAAAAGATAATTACATCTCAAATAGCAAATTGAGTAATGTCAAAAACACCAGATTTCATTTTTTCAAATGAATCTTACATCAGTAATTTCCAATCATTTGTCATGACGAAGGAAAACAGATTTACTCCATGATTTTTTACAGAATCCCTTTTGGGAATGGTAGGTGTAGACAAACTGTCCTATTCCCATGAACTAAAACTGAATTATTTAAGTTATGAAATGAATTACTGTATTTAACGGCAAATAACACACCCTAATTTTAAGGAAGTTTTGAGTAAAAAAAAAAACAAACAAAATTTAAAATATATACGCATTCCATGCAGTTAGAATTCCAGCCCTAAATTTTAGGAAAAAAAGTGCTAGTTATACACTGATAAATACAGTATTTAGTGCAAGGAATTCTGAACAGAAATAAGTAACTGGCTATCCAATTTACCCTCATAACTAGTTATCAATCTAAGATTGGAGAAGTAATGAAACTTAATTATTTTAATGAGGACTGAATATAGTACAACCTCGAAAATCCAAATTTCCCAAGACTTTGCCGATTCCGGATTTTAGAGTTATATAAAAGTCAAACAGTGTTAACTAAATACACTATAAAACATTTTTGGTAAAAATAATGACAAAAAGTTAAGTTAACCGATTAAAAAATATTTAATACAATAAAATAATAGAATATATGAATTTTTTTTAAAAAAATGACAAAAAAATATTAAATTTTGTCATTTTGTTTAAACATTTCGACTAACGATTGCCGTTTCATCAGTTTTAGTTTGTGGGATAGTAGTTTTTCTTTTATTTTCTAGAGGGACATTATTTCTTGTTCCGTTATGAAATGTCTTTGTTCAAGACCTTTAATTGCGTCATCGAGTATCTGCACAAGATTATCAATTGGTATCTTTTCTTCTACACGTTTATTGTTGCTGCTTTCATCATCTTCGTCACTCTGTTCTGTTTAATACCATATCGTGAATTTCGCCATCACTCAATTTATTCATGATCGGCAAATCATTGCAGTGTAGAACTTCCATTATATTGGTTTCATCCAGACTCAATAAAGTGCCGGAAGTACATGCTTTGCAGTAAGCTAAAGGCTCGTAAATTTCTGCTTTTTCTTTTGAAACTCAAAAGCCTTCGAATTCATCACCATCATTACCATAGTCATCTATAAATATAGTAGTTGGTAGCAAACTGTGCCAGGCATTTTTTAAGGTGTCCTTCGTTATGCTATTCCATGCATTTGCGGCACACCATAAAGGCCGCTTTACATCTAACATTTCAACAGGCCATAAAGCAGGCAATGTCAGGGTAGATGTCCAGTGAAAAGCGAGCTTTATTCCTCTTGTCTTACACGTTCCATATCGCCTTCCATCACACGGAAAATTTACTATTCTCAATTGTCATCATACTTACGTTTTATTTACGAATAAGATAGTATTGATTTATATAATAATCATTTATTCAATGCATCATATAGGCAAAGGAATGTTTTTAATTAAAATAGGAAATATTTATTTGTATTTCCTCTTTTTGTATTTCTTTGTTTTCAGTTTCGATATTTCTCATTAAATCGATACCATCCCACGATATATTTTCGAGATTCCAATCGCTCATCGATTCAAATTTTCAGGCCGAAATTCTGTAATGATTTTGATTAATAACATTTTCTGAAAGCATCCATGAAAACATAAGGAAAAGATGACCTCCGTACATGCATATCATTTTTGTAATCGGTAATTTCGAATAAATAAGATACAATTTGATTGGACTTCAAGTTCTACAATTCGTCACCAGGAGTGTTAGTGTCAGATGGCCTGCGAGATGGCATGTTTTAGAACAAGCGCTAAGTCGGACAATGTGCTCGCCATCTCGACATGGCAAGTTTATGGCCTGTGAAATGGAACGTGTAAAGTGACCATTAACGCATCTCTTAGATTGAAGTCTTTTTTTGGCAATTGCTAAAACCTTATGTTTCCTTTTCGCCCTTGAAGAAGAATCCGCTGGCCGTTTATTAGATATGTTTTGCAACTGTATAACTCGCTCAATACTGATACGCATCTGTAACTTTGAGGATGCATCACTGACCGAAAACAAGCACTGTTCAAAATGGAATGGAGTAGTTCAAAACCACATGGTCAGAACACCGCAATGGGCTACTGCACCTTCTTAAATTCCGCCCAAAAAACCAAAAACAAAACTGAAAATGGGAAAACTTCTGGATTTTAGAGGTTGTACTGTATTGGAAGGGGGGAAATCCAACTCTTACAAAACCACCTAATTTTAAATCTTTGGAAGAAAATATTTTTTCTTGTTCAGATTAAATAGATCAGATGTTCTCTTTAACAGCAGTGAACTTCACACTGATCAGTACACTGTTCAAAAAATAAGCTACAACTAATATAGGATGGAGTTTTTAAAATGTTAAACATGGTTTTATTTTCATACTTCAGTAAATACAGCATGGTTTTGCTATTGCTTATGCCCAAATCACACCAGCATATTTTTCATCATTGATCCTATAATTGACGGTCTACGATCGTGTGATTTGCCTCTGTTGACCATTTTCATCATTGATTTCAATGTTGAAAAAATTTAGGAATTGCTCTATCGCATCGTTGTTTTCAATGACTGTAATTAGTGAAAGCTCCAATCAGAACCGATGAGCTTCGAGAGCAAAGAAGCCAACCGGCGCCACTCTGGCCACCGTTTCGATTGAATCGGAAGGCTTTTATAAATTAAGTTTCACAGTGAAGAGATTATCTTTCAAAAATAAACAATATTTTTACTGAAATAAATTAATTCTATGCGTCAGAATGTGCAGATGTCAACTTTTTAAAGAGAGATTTCATTTCTTCTTGAACTTCGTTACGGTCGCAGGGGCTTAGAGATTGCCGCTGTTTCGCTTCGCTTTCGTTTAAATAGTAGAGATGCTTGAATACAATTAGTTTCGAACAGATTGACAGCTTGCTAAAAGTCATTTCAAATTCTATCGAAATTGAGTTGCCGAAACACGATTTTGACCTCCAAAAAAAAGATTAAACACAGTCTTTTCATAACTGAGGAAACTTTCGCCATAACTTTCGAGCTCAACTCTAATTGGCTAGCGCTCTGCCAATCATATGCACTGTTTCATCATATTTCATCGATATGGCGGAAAGCAAGGGACGGGGAACACTTCACTGAAAACAATGATCATTTCAGGGAAGCAAATCAATGATGAAAAAATATGCTGGTGTGATTTGGGCATTAGGCACAAAGAATCTTTCCCTGCTAAATTCCACAATAACTTAAAACTGCAAATCCTCCCAGAAATATACGATTATTTAGCACTTTTTGATCAAAAAATGATTAGAAACAGCAAATGTATTATACCTGCAATCTTTAGAGGTTGTAAAAATGGGAGCACAAGGGGGGTTATGACTACAGGATATCAAGCAAATTCCTATTTAAAGATACATCTTAAAATTGAAGTATGCATGTCTTTCTGTATAAGCTCTGCACTTGAAATACAACAATGTAACACTTTCTATCATAGTACAGATTTTGCTTATTCTAACATCCTTGTTCTTTGTAGCAACACTAGCAAACTAATCTCATCTTTTTAAGAGTTGTGCAATTTCATTTGTGTTAATTTCTATTTCAGTGGTAATAAATGAAATAAACAATTACAGCCAGCTTTGCTATCAATCATTTCATACATTACATTTTGAAATAATCAGATCTTTAAAACATTTAAGATAAAAGAATATCTCATCTGAACATGAAGACAAACTCTTATAGGAAAGCAACGATTCCAAATTAACTCACTGAAGGAAAACAATGGCTTTTTCCAATCTATACTGAGCCTGTAAATTAAAAATAAATGTAGGTCAAATTACTTAAGAACCTAACTTTATTTTCCACCAATTAAAATGAAGATATGTTATATTTGGAAAGTAAGATACAGATACGAGATATCTTTCACCTTGATACTTTCATGAATTAGAAAACAAAAGATGCCTCCGAAAATCTTAACCCCCCCCCCCCCAGAAATCCTGGTAACAATGTCAGCTCAAGACAGTAGGAAGACAATTAAATTTCAGAGAATAGTTTCATGCCATTTTTTTTTTTTTTTTTAAAAAAAGCTGCAGAATACAAGAATTACATTACAAAAAATAAAAATTTGGTTACAAAGACAAGACACTTTTCTGATAATTTCTTAAACCCATATTTTTTTTCCTCTAAACCAGGGGTCTCCAAACTTTTTAGCATAAGGGCCAAGACCTAGCTAGCTCATCATACCAACATGCTTAGTTTTGAATTACGCACAAATTTTCATGTTAGGACTAGCCGGCGAGCGAGATATCTATGAGGCAGGGCTCGGGGTGGACTCCGCTCAGTTTGCAATTTTGGTTGGGGAAGCGTCAAGAAAAGTGTTGACACTTCGCAGCGGAGACAGCCGATGCACATGCCGTGCGTCACTTCCTCATTGTAAGTTTTTAGGTTAAATCTCATATCATTAATTACAGTTAAAATGTTCAATTTCGTATGTATGTCAGTTACTATGTTTCTTAATTGGTCTTTAAATGAAAACATTGATTATTTGGTATGATTTACTTACCTTGTAAATTTCACAAATTAATCAAAATAAACTACAGCGGGCCGGTTACTGGGCATGTCCGGCCATAGTTTGGAGACCCCTGCTCTAAACAAACTAAACTATACAATGTACACATACAAATGGTTCATTCCAATATGATTTCCAATGTAATAAGGCAGAACAGCCCTTCTAGCACCAATTAGACATAGAAAAATCTTCACAATAGGAGAAATCAAGTGATCTAAGCAATTTTGAATATTGACTGATTTTTGGCAATACGGGAAAAACTGCCATCTCCTTTCAACCTTTCAATCCTCAGCTTTTCTCACCTCATAGTTTCAAGGGCCTACTGATAGTGGTGCAAAAGAAACTTTCCTTGAATAATAACTACTTGTGGATCAGATGACCAGGGACCCCACAAGTGTGTACGTGTGTCAGTTGGTCCCTCAGCACTAGGGCCCGGCTCAGATCTACACTAACTTTATGTCTTTTTTTTTTGGTCGTCGATTTGGAGATTCCCTTTTAGTCTGAAGGTGACTGCGGCACTTGAAGAATACTTGAGGGAGCCCTTACCTTACAAAAGTCTGCCCACCGCTGCTATATAAGTATGAAATCGTGTGACATTTTCGGCTAAGAATTTATGATTTTGTTCATAACATGGGGGGGGGGAAGCTCGGTATTGCAGTTGGTACCTGGGCACGGAATTTGATGTGGGGGATGACTACGAGGGTGGTGAGAATCATGCAAGCTAACATAAGCAAATCACATCAAAATTCAATCTTGGTATGGATAACACATCCTAGACTGCATCATGCATTGTACTGCTTGTTCTCAAATGGGCTAACTGAACTTTGATACAGCAAAAAAAGGTGCCTGGTTTAATGTATCACTGTTCCTGATGCAGATTGGAAATTTCAGAATTTGAAAAAAAAAAAAAAAGAAAGAAAAGACCATCAACAAGTGAATCAGCTATATCCAGTACAAGATGATGGTAGGGATGTAATGGTGTGGGAAATGTTTTCCTAGAACACAATGGATACCCTGATACCAACTGAATGTCTGACCACCACATTGTATCTGAACTTTGTCAAATAACCAAGTTCACCCCTTTGTGGATACAGTTCAAGCTCACTCAGATGAACATTTTTAGCAGGATAATGTGATTTCCACTCTGCTGCAGATTGGAGGTGGTGGGTTCAATTCCCTACCTCGGCAGAGGTCTGAGACTTTTCCATACCCCTTTCTTGTTCAGAATTACTGTATGTACACTTTCTGTATAATCACGCCAAGATCAACATTTTTTGCAAGCATTAACTACAAAACAGTCCAGCTCCCTGAAGCTTACTTAAAAAGACAACCCCACCACCAATGTTTTCACAAGTCTATGCTCTCAATTACAAGCAATTTTGACATTTTTCCAAAAAAATTCAATTCTTCAAAGTTCCATAAGGAACTGACACCTTAGGTGGCAATTACAGTCTAGTTATTTGAGAAAAAAATTCTTTATTTGGCTAAATCTGATTACTTTCTCCTGTAAATCAAAACATAAAAATGGAGTCTTTGAAAAATCAAGTTACTGTTAATAAGCGAGGGAAAATGTTAGTCAAGGGTATAATTTGGAACTTTTTTCAATATTTTAGCGACAGAATGATGAAATATATTTCTGAAGCAGTGGATAAAACAGCTACAAGTAACAAATTTCTCTGCTTTGACAATAAAGAAAATTGTCTGCAAACCATGGTCTTCCGGCAGGAAATCTCTCACCATTTCCCAGGAATTTGTTCAGCACTGCCGACATGAACAAATTTGTGTACAATCAATAGCAAATATGGTTGACTTTGCTATATATTGTTAGAGCCACTATCAGTGAAATTATTTATGAGAATGAATACCCAACACTTTATATCATTCAAAGCTTCAAAAGGTTGAATTCAAAAGAAGCACATCTTTGCAACAAATCCTTCACCGGAGATGGGAATGAAGTATGGAAGAATTAATGAGAAGTTCTACATTGACATTACATAGCCAAGTTATTAAAAAAAAAAAAAAAAAAAAAAAAAAAAATATATTCGTAACTGCAGAAAATACAAAAACCAGAATGCTTTCATTATGCTTATAAGATTCAGTTACAAATTTGAGCAATAGATATCACGGTTACAATCTAAGCATATGTCAAATTTTTCTTTCGTGAACTGGACTTACAAGGGAAGTGCATGACCTCAAACGCTGAGAACCGCACGAAAATATGCTTAGAATATAAATCGCTCATCCCAAAAACAGTGGTATGAAGTCACTCCATGCAAAACTCGGCTGTTGTCTGCTAGCGCCATCCAATGGTGGCAAGTTGTACCTGCACTAACAAGTACTTAATCTAGTTGTGTGAATAGTACATCTGCAGTAGGAGGCAGTCTTTTGGAGTCTTCGGCTGTGGGTTAAAGTGTAAAAAATGTACATTGGTATTATGAGACGAATTAAGCCCATGAATATTGTCAAAATGTTAAGAGACAAAGTTGTGACGCACTGATTACGGAAACGTAATCGGAGTCGAGGATATGGAGTTTGCAAATATATAAACCTAGTTTTACATGCATAATAATTTGGAAATACAATGGGGATGATGCAGAAAAGCATTAAGATCGGCTCTTTCAGCAGTACAAGTGATCATTCAAATAGGTCTCGTGGTAAGACGTGTAAGCTTTGCATGAGAATGACTCGTACCCCTGTATTTGGCATGAGCAATTTATATTCTACGCACATTTTCATGCTATTCTCAGCGTTCGAGGTCACGCACTTTCCTTAGTGAACGATTTCTGTCTCACCATACAAACAAATGCCATTATTTTAATTTTCTTTTTATATTCTTAGTACTCAAATCACTTTATAACTTAAATCTTTGCTGCAAATTTGAGAACTTCACGAAATATGATAAGACTTCTACTGAAGCAAACAATTTAAAAAATCTACTGCTGAACTAAAGTACAATAATCTTTTTAAAGTAATTTGTTTCAGCAATTTCTGATGGAAACTGGACCAGCAACAATATTCAAGCTAATAAGGATTGTTTCTGTCCTCTACTTCTACATAGCTTCTTATATATGTATACTGGATTATTTACAGGCGTTTTTTCTAACAGCCAAATCACAGTCTTGTTTTCGAAAAGTTTCTATCATTTGTTCTTATTCCCCAAATCAAAATGCTCATTGGAATGTGAAACAATGCTTTATATTAATGGCACCACTTTTTAAAGCCTTTAGTCATGAACCAATCAGCAATGAGATCTGAAACTTTGTTTTTTAATCCCTAACAAAAAATGAAACAATTTCTGTATAATATGAAGTGACTTAACAAGTTGTCAATCTGTTTCAAACTAATTGCATATTGTATTTCAGCAGAAGCAGAGTATATCTTGACTACAAAGCTTCAATAGGATATGAAAAAAAAAAAAAAAGAATCTAAAAAGGACATCTGAACATTCTGATGCATAGAATTTTAGTAATAGTATTGTTTATTTTTACAGAAGACCAATTAGATGGAAAGAATCGTCCAAACCACTGGAGAAATATGGATGTAAACTCATTCTTTAAACTAAGGCAGAAAATAGTGAGCAATGGCAAAACATGGGAGAGCCTTCATCAACCCAGGATTGAGATAAGCAATCATATTCAGCCTATTTTGAAAGACGTCTCCCGAGTGCAATACTTAATTCATAATAAATGGATTCAATTGAAGAGTGTCTGCTTTGTTTAGTGGTACATCACAGCTTTGACAGTCCTGATAGGTTCTCATTAATAACCAATGATTCCCTAAATTTTAGAGCAAATTCTAAAGCCACTTAAATTATAAGAAGTGTGATTTGGCTAAGCATTCTTTTACTTGACAGCAAACGCTTTATTCATTTGCAAATTAATATAGAAATTGATGTGACGTCCAAAATTTTTATACTTTAAAACTGAAGTTACTTAAATATCCTTCAAATCTCGAGCATTAAAATTCCTCCATCAGTTGGGTCTTACTGCAGGAAAGTCAGGAAACTTACAGCTTTGGATACATATTTCATATATATTTGTATCCAAATAATAAGCTGTTTTTATTTTAGCTTTTAATAAAGCAAAAAAATCCAATCAAAATTTTTAAACTTCACGGATTTTGTCAATAAAAATGTATCAAAAATCAAAAAATGGATGATTACTCTGATTTTTAAACAGAAGTGCTTATGTTGCTAGAGACAAATTCAAATGTCATCAGGACACTTAATACTTGTGAGAATGAATATTAAAGACAAGCCTTAGCAATAATTGCACAGAAGTGTACTTATTCACATTCTTAATACCCGGTTTTTTTTAAAATTTTTATTAAACTACAAAAATTCAATAATATCAACAGAAGATCTTTTCTTCTTGCATTCAAATCCAGTAAAGCATTTTGTGACCACTAACATCAGAAAGATTGAAGTCCAAGATCATTGATAATAGCTGAAGAATCTGTTAATTGCAATAATGATTCATGTGAAGTTTATTCAGCTTACACAACAGAACTGAAGGAAATCAGTATTTTGAACAATTCTTTAAAAATGGAGATTACACAGCTTGCCTTATATATACATTAGTCATTCCTTGACTTGGGTTCCGTCAAGATACGTCTGATCCAATAAGAGAATAAATAATTCATTTTCAACCATACTTTCAAACAAAATGCAAGCGAGATTCAAGTAAAAAGGTTCCTATTTAGCAACACTATCATGCACAGTGACAAAAAAATATTTATTCTTTTGTATATCTTGCAATCGCAGGAGGATTTCCCCCCTCCTATTCAAATAATTGTGAAGGGAAAAAAATGCGGTAACCAGAAATCTTAGGGACCTGTACCTTTCAGCCAAGTAAAGCAAAAAAGAATGTTATCAAACAAATTCCTGCCAAAAAAAAAAAAAATAATGCACAAAAGCATTGATAGTGTGTGGTTAACAATATTGCCTATTGTCCATGTATTTAAATGAGAATCATGAACTGCAGGAAATTTGTAGGCATAGTTATAGCATAGTTACCTTATAAAACTGAACTTAACATCCAATGTTACATGGAATGACTACAACCCATTTGATTTAAATACCCACCTGAAATCTGAAGTGACAAGTTTATGTAGTTATGTAAACCACTTTAGTCGTTTGAAATCAAGCTTTGTCATTTGCCCAACTTCATGAACTAATGTCCTATTATAAATTCTGTAAGTCAAAAGTTGCCATATTATAAAAAATTACTTAAGAAAAAGTTTAGATATATCGGTATTTGAAAGTATATGCAAAAAATAAATAAATCTTACTGGAGGGATTGGGGGGGGGGGGGATCTTTCGTTTCTCAGATTAAGATTAAGTTTCTGGTACTCAAGTTTTGTTTAAAATGTGAAAGCTGTCAATTAAACCTTCAACATCTGGGATCAAATATTTATAATGAATTAGTAACTAGATTAATTGTTAAATGGAAAATTTAAAAATAAAGTACTAAGTGATTTATTCTTTTATCAGATTACAAAAATGGGAGTCTTAATTGAATATATATATATTTTTTTTTCAATAACATGTAGCAACAGAATTTGAACTCAAAAGAAATGAAAAAAAATTATTCAACAAAATCTACCAGTTGGCATCCTCTCCTCCTCCCCAAGCAAAATCAAAGCTGTAAGTGAAAAGGGATTTCTGAGAATCCGAGTTTACAAGGCAAGACTCAAGCTCAGTATCAGTGACAACCAATGCAGTCCCAACATCCTTCTTACGTTTATTTAATCTTCATGATTTTGTAGGGTTTCCTACACTACAACTTAAAACAATTAACAGACTGGCGTAAAAGCAACTTTCCACCCATCAAAACTGGCCAGTATTTCTAAGGATATGGTAAAACTGTCAGTTTTAAACTTATGAATCCTTCAGGGATTTCAAGATTTGGCAGTTTACCCCTTTTTGACAGATTCAGTTGACTTCAATGGGGAATACATTTAATAAAGTCCATTATAACCCCCTTTGATAATAAATCACAAATGCTTTTTCAACAAATCAATCTTGACAGATGTGCAAGAACTGTGGGCAAATACAGTGAAACTTCCGAATAGCGGACAGTCACAGGACCAGAAGTTTCGTCTGTTATTGGGGAAGACTTATCTTTTTTTCATTTTTTAAGCTTATAGCATGTCATTTAATGAAAAATTACGTACAATCTTAAATTTCTACAATTAACATTGCCCTATAGAAAATATGAACAATTGCAAACTGTTTACTATTTTCCTTTTTAAATGAATGCTAATCCATTAGTCTTACTTAAAATAATAAAATTAATTACAGTATTAATTTTGTCATTATTTTAAGTAAGACAACGGATTAGAAAATTAATTTTATTAACTAAAGTTATCAGTTAACAGAGTTTGACATTTTTTTGCTTTGAAAACATGTTTCTCAATATGAATATTTAAATCGTTTAACTTTGCAAGGCCCTCAGAGTCCCCTTTGCTTCCAACGCCTTTTCTTGCAATAATGGCCCAATAATGGGAATGGTTTTTGCCCATGCAGCGCAAAACCAATCGAAGACCATAGAGTCGATCGCACTTGTCTCCCTTTCCAAATGTTGATGAGTTTGGAGTTTTTGTTGGAGTTCGTGATCCATAATTTCCAAATTTCCTCTGGACGCTACGTATTACTGTAGCCTGATTCTATTGCTTTTGAAAAACAACACAAGATCGTTCATTTTCTGTAAAATGTTGTCCGTTATTGGGAGTGTCCCCTAATCAGAGGTCAATACATGGAAACGTCTATATTAAGGGACTGGGGATTGCAAAATTGTCCGCTATTGGGGGATATCTGTTAGTGGAGGTTTCACTGTATATCTTTCATCATATCAAACTCAAATCAACTAAGGTTGCCACTTCTGTAATGTAAACCTTTATGATAAAATTCAGCCTCAACTTAGTTAAAACCTGCAACAGTCACTGGTCAGTTAACCAAACTATAATATTTATATAGCATGAGAAATGAAAGGGTCCAAAAATATTTAAACACTATCTTATCACTGTGTTAAAAGACAGCTTTCACTTAAAATTTTCTTCTAGAAAAATTTAAGACAGAATCAAGAGCATATTGAAAAAAAAAAATAAAATAACATTTACTTGTATTATTTTCTGAAATCCAACAAGCAAAAGCTGAAATTGCTCTGAACACACACTCACAAGATAGGCCAATTTTGCAAGACCACTAACATTTCTGGAAAACACTCCTTTTCATGTCAATGCAGGCACCTCTGGTGTAGATTTATTAACACCAAACAGCCATGAAACCCTAATAGTTTCTCCATACTTACCTAATTCTAAACACTGTTTTCATGAACTCTCAGTAAGTTGCTGCTATACATTGATTTGCATAAGCAAAAATTTATTTGCATCACACAAGCGTAACTCATAGTTTGACGAACAAAATTTTAAAATTAAAAATTGCAGTAACTTAAGATTCAACTATAGACATTAAACTTTTCAAGTCTTTTCAAATTAAGCATTTCAAGATATATCAATAAAATTTATTATGCACACCTCTCTGCAATACATAATTTTTAAATTCTTTTCAATTAAAATTCAGGGAGGAAAAAAAAAAAAAAAAAAACCACCCACACCAAAGATTTAACTTTCATATATGCCTATTAATATTAAGTAAAAATAAAATACAAAACTATAGATGTTAATATACAGTCAAACTCCAATTTAGAAAGTAATTGAAAAGACTTTCATCTGAAAAATTGGTTTATTAATGGAATAATTATTCTAGTTTAAGTAATGTTCAGATTGTAATTGAAACACCCAACAACCCAAAATATTTTAAACTAGTTTGCAAACAGGAACAAAGTTAAATTTCACAGCTATTTTCTAAAGCCGAATACAGATTTTGGAAAAGACATTAAAAAAAGTTTACACTGTTTCACATTAGCAGCATTTTTCTTTTAACTCGAAACAAGTTTTCCCATTCTATGGTTCAGAGATTTCCCTAATCATCTTGGTGGAATTTCTACTGAAGAGGGAGACAAAAAATTACAGCAAGAAAGGCCACATTAACTGGCTTATTAACTACACAATTTAGTTACTACTTAGTATTTTAATTTCTTATTTTGGTGAATGACACTTCACTGAGTGTTGGGGGTGGAAAGGCAGGTCCTCATGTTGATCCATTCCAAAATAATCCATAAAACTTACTGTGCAATTTAAAACACTTGCACCAAATCTGAAATATTCTAACAAGTATAAATCAGTACCAAAATCTGCATTAAAAGTTTAAATGAATTAAAACAACTGCATTACTCAGAAATAAAGAGCACATTTGGGAGTTTATCTTTAATTTTTAAATGTTGTGCATAATGTGTGTATTTCACATTTCAGTTCAAGCAGTTTGTATTAATTTATAAAATGAAGAAAACTAATGTAGAACGACTTGAACATTTCAACATTTTTGCAGACATTTATTCCTATTTATGAGGCAACAAAAGGACAGGGCTTTTTAAAAGCAAAATGTTTTTTAATTTAATATCTGAAATACAATATATAATAAAATCTCTGCTACTTAGGAAACTAAATATCAGAATTTGGTTAAAACCAAACTGTTGTAGTGAAAAAGTTAAAAGCAATCTTTGCAAACTTAACATTCCAAGGCCTTGCTGAACCATTCATTCATTTCTATGTGAAACTAGGTCGTCCTCCAGTTCAGAGGATAGAAAAATAATCCTTTAAAATAGCAGGCATTCACCAATAGAAGAGCTCTTCCTGGTGGTTTCACCTCACCTCACTAACATTGAAGGACACCACAAATACCGAATTCCATTGAAAATTAGTCATCACTTAAGAATGCACGAAGAGACAATGAATGAAACGGAGACAGCAGCATTCACCCACCCCTTTCTTCCTTCCTCCACATCCCAGGCTCACAGAATCACTATTTAACAATCAAAGACTGCATTTAATAATGGCGAAACGTTCATAATAGCGATTATTAAATATCTATATATATTTTTTTACACAGATACTACCACTCCTTTAATTTTAATTTGATAATTCAGCCCATTCTGAAAATATCTTAAAATGGAACTATCCTTCTGGTCATTGCTAGATCGGCATAAATAATCCAATCACCTTGTTCAAATACGAGGTTATGCGATCCCTACTCAAGACAATTCCACCCCTATGACTCAGTGCCAACGCCAAAAATAGTGCGCTTCTACTATTGAACCCTCAACCGGGTCAAATGCGCCCTTCCGAAGGGCTAATACAACATTTTCCAATTTTTTGTAGTTTTAACGTAAGTTTTCAAATGAAGCGAAAACAATTCGATCTTCTACCGAGCCTTTTGTATCTTCACAAAACGATAAATTTTTACGTTAATGATTCCTACAAAGGGTACATCTGTTAGTTCAGTAATTGACATTTAAGCGAATTTCCCTAATTACTCCCGGTCAAGATAAAACTTGTGACGTCATCGTTTTAAGAAATGTTTAATTGTCAATCGTGGTCTCGAACGGAATTTGACAGATTTTGAACGGACATTTAAGGCAAATTTGACGTAGAATGTGGAATTTAACGACATATTAGTCTCTGAAATTAATTACAAATTGCAACAGGGTATTTTTTTAAAATTTAAATTGCAATTACTCGAAGGAAACCCAGATGTTCGAAAATTTTATGTCTGAATTTTGGTCAACTGTTCGAACGAATTCAACGTTCTTAGAAAAAAAGTGACGAAATCGGGTCTTCGATCTGCAATCTTATGACGCATTGGATATTTCACATAAATTACATTTCTCTTTTTCGCCATCTGTAATAGCAATGTTGCTTTTAAGAAAATTTGGATCAGATAAATCTCCCAAATGGAAGAGCCTGAATTCTGTACAAATTTTAACTATCAGTTTATATTTTTCCAAATCTTCAAAAATCATTCATCTACGGGAGACTAATTTTTACAGAACGTTCTGCTTATATTTTATGTATGCATTTGGAAATAACATATCGTAGTAAAATACTTCAAATACTTTTCAGAAATTTAGTGGACAGCAGCAATGCATTAAATCGGGTCGGAAGAGAATCTTCCCTGCAAAAGTCTCCCTTCATCTGAAACGCCCTTTCCGGCTTCAAATAAATCAAAACAATCATTAATTACGATAGAAATTAAAATAAACAGCGATTTCATTTAAAGAACCTTAGGAATTACGTAAACACTTCTCCCACATCTGATACAGAACCTTCGTTCTTTTTCTTACCCGCATTTTGTAGTTTACTTCCCGGTATCCAGCTTTTTTTATTTTTATTTTAATAACTTCAAATTTTACATTAGACTCATTCAAGTTAATTTTCAGAACTTCAGATGAGAACCAAGTTTTTACTTAATACGTAAATGAAAAATTCTAAAAATAAATTAACTCCATTCCTGTTGCCTTTGAGATTGTTTCCCCGAGGTAAAACGAACCTTTTTAAACCCACGACATTGAACAAGCATTTGGTCTACAATCAATAATTCCAAAAACGGTTTAAATCGAAGAAGAGAAAAATGGACAACTGACAGGTTAGGCCTAACAAAATGACTTAAAACACTTACCAGGACATCGTAACAGATTTCCCGTAATTCTTTTTCCACTTTCTCCCTGTATTCCTTGGCCATTAGCTGTTTTCGTTCGCTTCCTTCTGTCTTCTGCTCTATACTTGAGATCACTCTCCACGAGCTTCTTCTCGCCCCAACGACATTTTTGTAGGCGACCGACAGAAGATTCCTCTCTTCATTGCTCAGCTCCACTCCCGTCTCCGTCACTTGCTTCATCGCTGCCGCCATATCATCGTACCTTTCGGCCTGTTCCGCAAGCTTGGCCCGTTGAACCAGCTCGTCCTTATCCATTGTGTGGCTAAAAAGGGTGGAGAAATTAAAAACCTTGTAATTCTTACTCGCTGCAAACTCCCAATAATGGCTGCTCGACAAAAATGGCGGCCGACCTTGTCACCTACGTAATATGCAGTGTTATTCGTCCGCCAAAAGGGCTTCTCCTAAGCACGCCGCACTTTGCGGCTCTTTCGTGGGCGTGGAAGAAAGAAAAAGTTTCAAAATTTAGACGTAATCTATTGTAGAAAAGGAATAATAAAATATTACCCTGGGAAAGATAGAAATAGTAGCGCACTTCTTCCTCAGGGAAGTCGGCGTACGGATTCCACGATGGCTACTACGGGGTTTCAGTGGTGATTACAGAATTTTTGACGTCAACTGTTGCCAAGAGACCATAACAGCAAAACGAAAATGGACTTGTACACAAAAACACTGTTAGCTTTCTTATCCATAAAATGAAACGAAAATACCTACCTAATGAAACTATGGGAAAATCTGAGTTGAAAACGAACACCAGCGTAGTATCAGAAAAGGAAGATTATGCCTTATCACTAACCCGCAATGACGACGTAACTATTCTTTGCACATGCGCCGAAACCACGTGTTTCCCCTACGTCATCAAATTGAAATTGTCGCATGTATTAAAGGCATCGTCTCGTAACAGAAAGAAAGTATGGGTATTACGTCATCAATTTGTGCTCTTTAACATTACTTCAGAAACGCCTTTAGAATTTTTGAACGGATTTAATTACAATTTATAGAAACAAAATAAAGAAAATCTTCGTCACCATGCTTCATTTCGTGGAAGTAACCAAACTATACATCTTTTAGAAATCCTCAATGAAATTCCTTATGATGATGACGTAGTACGCAATCTTTCTTCCTTCTACGAATGATCCGTACTTGCAATTGCCGCATGTCTTAAGTTTCCGTGATAGATTATATTAATACACGATTACAATATTAGTTTTTTTTTCTATCAATTCATAACGAACCATGCCTAAATCTAAGCGAGACAAGAAAAGTAAGTTTTTAGGAAGTTTATGTAAATATTAGTTGATAATTCCTTTCTGAGCACGTGTTTATAGCAGATAGACTATTACTGCAACTATTTAAATATATTGTTTTTATGTTTTATTTTAGATTATTCGAGTTGTGAAGCATAAAAATCATTACGAAATCTAATGCTTTTATAACTCGTTATCCTTTCTTTACAGTTTCCTTAACAAGAACCAATAAAAAGGGCCTTGAAAGCAAACAACATCTGATAGACGAGGTAGGGGAAACAATTTGACATTAATTTTATTACGAATATTAATATTATTAATTATTGTGATTCATCATCAAGAAACATTTAAAAGAAATAAAATAGGCCAATCAGTTTTAATATCTCGTATCTTGAAACAGTTAGATTCAATAGTCGTAAGATTTCTGCATCCTCTAGAGGCAAAATGTAAAAATATTTTTGCTACTTCACTTTAGTTAGTGTAATAAAGATAATATTAATATATTATTAATATTAATATTATTGCATCTGCTAGAAAGACTAAACAACGATCAATATTATAGAAGTAAAGATAAAAAAAAAATGCTTCATTTATAAACGTTTTTTAGTTTAGTTTTTTTTTTTTTTTGCAAAACTTGTTAGTTGCTGTTGCATATTAAATTGTGGTTATCCAAGTTGGTTACCTTGGCAGAGAATTGCAACCTAATGAACATTGTCATTTTTTCTCTTAAGTTTTTTTTGAACCCTTGAACCATGTTTGAAGATCAAATACTTTGCAGCATATCCAGAGTATTTTTTTCTTTTTAGATTATCGTTGTTAGTTATTGCATTTGGGCTTTCAGTCTTCAAGAATATCACAGTATACTTTTCATTAACACTTTTGCAGCATATTCAGATGGTTTAACGTTTCTTCAAAGAAAAGATGGATCAGTCAAATGATTTGATCCAAAATCTGTGAAAGAAGTCTTGAATTAAATAAATCTTGCATTTTCAATACATAGTGTTTTTGCTGTTTTGAAATCATCTTAACATTGAAGTAGAGCAAGATTAGAAGTAGTTAAACATAGATACTAGTATGGTATGCAATCAAATATGATACTAAGTGGCTGTCATTTATATGATACCACTATTCAACACCCAAGTATGTTTTTTTTTGTTTGTTTGATGATCATTAATAAATTGATACAGCAATATAAATGTTCAGACAGACCACATGCTATGCTGTGCATGTTGCAGTAGACTGCATTCTACAGTGACATTTTATTCAGAGAAATTAACTTAATTATTTCACTCCTAAAATATTGACACATTAGCTTACTGTTGCTTAAGCATTGTGCTAATTCATAAGGTCAAATAGAAATGCCAAAAAATAAACAGATAAAAAAATATTCAGACAAAACATAATAGTGCCAGTAATACTATTAAATTACAAAGAAATGATATTATTTTTTTTAAAATTTTTTTTATGTTCAGTTAAAATATAATAGAACGCCAACTACTAAAGCACATACACGATTTTAAAGAAGCACACAATAAGACACTATGTACGTTTCTAATCATCTAAATTGAGATTCTTCCCCCCCCCCCCCCCCCTTGCTAAAATTGAACCTCCTCTATTGGATTCGTTGGTACATTCTGTACATTGTTGGTACAAATGTACTAATAAATCCAATAGAGGAGGATCAATTTTAGCAATGGGGGGGGGCACACTTGAAAAAAGAATCCCAACTTAGGGGATTCGAAATGTATCTAGTTTCTTATTGTGTGCTTTTTTTTCTTAAAAATTGTATATGTGCTTTAATAGTTGGCGTTCTATTAGAAATGATATTATTCTTATTATAAAAATGAAATTTAAAAGCTAATTTGGGTAAAAATCTAAAAAAAATATTTTTAATTATTTTAATTCTAAGAAATCTTTTAATTAAAAAGAGACACTTGGTAATTATTTGGAGAATGTGGCATACACTAATCTCATGTCTCTAATGTTTATATTAACATTTTGCATAAAGCTTCAATGGCAATTCTATATTGTATTTTTAGTTTCTATGGACTTTTACATAACTCTGATCTAAGTCAGTGACATCTGTAGATTTATTTTAATTTTTCTTCGATTGAGTATTTTCCAAGAGTTTTTACATAGTCTTACAAATATATTTATCTAAGATTGTAGGAGTTGATATATGAACATGAAGATTGCTGTGAAGACATTCTTGTTGATCCCTAACGTACAACATAGCCCAATTTAATAGATTTATAACCAAGCAAGTTTAACATTAACACCACATTTTATGGATGAACATTAGCTTTGAGTATGAGCCTACTGGTATCAGAAGGAATTTTTCATTCATATTGTAATTGAAACTACTGTTTGTTAAATTTAGGATTCTTCTGTCATCCACTTTTCATGGACAGACAAATCCAATTGCTATAGTGTCTGAAGGAAAGTAACCTCTCTTCATCAGGTTTAGTGGATGATCGAAGGAGCCTTCATCTCCTAAATTGGTCATTTCATTGGACAAAATGGATATGATACAGGGCCAGATCTAGGTACCGCCAGTCCCCGCATTGCGGAGGGGGCCCGCACCGTGGCCTGGGTGCGGCTCGAAATAGCGTGAAGGATTTTTGCTGGGGGGCCAACAATTTTTAGATCTGGCCGTGATGTGATAGTTTTGAAAGTGATAATGACTTATAGATTATTTCTGAAGCAGATAAATTCTGTGGTGTAGATCAGTGGAGGACAATAAGATTTGTGTGCATCTACTCATTTGTGCAATGTCTTCACATAAAAAATACTACTAAGAATAAAGATGGGGCAGGGATGAGACAGTGGCAAGTTTCAAGTTTGGATAAAATCATTGTTTACTTGAAGGGCTGTAAGAAGTTTCTGGAAAATCTATTTATTACCTTAATATTCATATCTTTGATGGTTATCTATTACATTATTTCAAAAATAGTCTTTTACTTATTATATAATTTTCTGAGTTGTGTTTAAAAGATTGTTTATTTCCCACATTTTGAGAATGAGAGATGCACTGAAAAAATAAAGAAAGAATAAATGGTTTCTGATACTGATTTTCTAATTAGATTAAAAAAAAGAAAGAAAAGTAAATTGTAACAGATTTCATTTCAACATATTAATCATTATTTGTATGAAAAAGTAACAACACTAATTTTATTCTGTAAGAATCAACATAATTATTATAACCAAATTTATTAGAGTCTTAACAAATGAATAAATGCATATTATCTTTTCCTTTATAGTATTTGACCTTCTTTTAAGTTCAATTAGGTTCACTTTGATCTATATCAAGATTAAATACCATAAAATCAATTCCTGATGGTTCTTCCTAGTTCCTTAATTGTTGCTTAAAGTGAATTATTCTATGTATTTCCTATCAGCTTCCAAATGTATCACTTTGTGTAAAGATTTTTCTTTCTTTTTTTTTTTTTTAGATTTTTATTCAAATTAGCTTTTACATTTTATTTTAAAATAATTGTTTCTTTTATATTACTAGTACTATATGTTTTGGCTGAAAATTTTTCATCTGAAAGTTATGTTGAGAGGGACACTGACCTATGTAAGAATCGATTTAAATAGTGGTCTATGAAAAAGAACCCTTACCTAAGTGAGGGACTGTCTGTGTTTGGTTACTGAAGCAATGAAAATTGAAAGATGGAAATTTAAAAATTAGTAACTAGATGAAAATATGATTTCTTAGTATCTCTTTATTCTTTATCTTCCTCTTTTAGCTATTAAAAAATAGGAAAATTTAATGTCCATATAACATGAAATGCACAATCATTTCCTTTCGTGCCTTGAGTTATAGTTGATGAGAATCTGGAACAGCCTTGTTAGGACTTATTAGTCAGATTTATTATTGAGGGTAATTCTGGCTAATGAGTCCTAACCAGGACAAAAAGGCTGTCCCAGACTCCTGTCAATGATAGCTCAAGGCATGAAAGCAAATGATTGTGTTGTTCATGTTAAAATATTCAAAAACTTCCATCTTAAGCAATGCTTAAGTGTTGCATTGAGCATGAAAATGAGCAAAAGGCAGCCATGTAATTTTGAAGCAGAATTATTAAACTGCATACAAAACTTTGAAGACATTCAGAAATACCACCAAGTAATCAGATGCTTGCAGGTGACTGTAAGTCTCTCAGAATGCAGATGTTGAGATGATATTGCTAGTATAAGATGAAGAAATGTAGTCTAATCCCAAAGAATTGTGAAATCTTGAAGATAGCATTAAGTGGAATCCATTCATTAACATTTGTGCTGAAATAATTAGATTGGGATTGTCTTCGTTTTATTGAAGGAAATAGTAGGGCAATTGGAACGCAGTCACTGCTGAAGCTTCCATGCTATAGTCTAGGCAGGAAGATAAGAGAATTGTAGATCTTCGAAGAAAATCAAATACTTAAAACTTATCTAGGAGTGAAGAAATTGATAAGCTCCACTGCTAAAAAAAGATCTAATTATTCAATATGATTGAAACTTTAGATAATTGGAAAATGGGTTCTAGTTGGCGAGTTTATAGTTAATTGCTAGGTGACATTTAAGTAAAATAACTTTATAAGACGTGGGTAGAAATGAAAGATTTTA
>JAFIDM010005346.1:3937769-3978563 GCA_023159025.1 Thereuonema tuberculata
ATCTAATATTTTTGATATGGAAAGAAAGAAGATTGTGGAAGAATTTGATTTTTAGACTTTTTTTTTCCTGTTGTTTTAATGCTGTTCATAAATTTCATTGTAGCCAGCGTGAAGCATGCAGGTTAACTTTTTTGTCTTGTTCTATCCTTTCCTTTCTGAAAAAAAATTGTGAATTTGTTTGTGATGTTTTTTTTAATTAATGGCTGTTTTTTTAATGCCTAAAGTTTGTTAAATGAGATTAAGACTATTTTCAAGATAAAGCTTCAATATGTTTGTTTTGCTTTAAAATTAATAAATGAAAGAGAGATGTCTGGAAGATCTGACCAAGGTCGTCCAAGGACTATGATAGCACAAGATGACTTTATCTTACGCTATCTGCCAAATGCCAGCTTATTGATATGCTCAACTCTCACTGGATCTATTTGCAGCCATAGAATAGACTCATTTCATCTACTATATCCAGAAAGCTCATCAGAGATCTTTCTATATTCAAGATGACTTGCAATCTATGTTCCATTAGGAGCAGCCCAAGAGGAAACTGACTAGAATAGACGTGAAATTTAATACATGTCAGAATATTTGAAGAAATAAGTGAAGGAACACACACAGCCGTTAAGAATAAAGATATACTGTATTTACAATTAAAATATAAGCATAACTAGTTTCATTGGTGAATCTGTCCGGCAAGAGTTACAGAAGGTGGATAAAATTTCGATTGAAAATTTCAATTTTAGATGGATAAAATTTGCATTAGCCAATCAGCAGCGAGAGTTTGACTGATTACACTGGATGGCAAAAAAAAATTTTGTTTCGATCGCTGACACCATTCCTGTTGATTCTTATGTAAATTGACCTCCTGAATCTGAATATAACCTCCGTTTTCCCCTATCACTCACCGTTTTTGCACCCTCCCCCCATTTTTATCTCTTTTTGATAATTTGGAGGGATTAAAAGGATTATTTTAGCCTTTACATGTCTTCTGAGGGACCAGAGAGGTGAAAAGTTCTAAAACATAACATTTGTAGCAATGAGGTAGATTGGGGGAAGGGTTGCCCCCCTTAAATTGTAAAAAAATCATTAAAAATGATCGATTCTTCCTGTTTTTTTTTGCCAATTTTTCACTTATTTTCTACATATTTCAGCTTCCAGCTCCCCTCATCCTTCCCCAAATAATAAATATATATATATTTAATAATATATAGCAACAATAATAAAAATTTCTAGCAACAGTTCGGAAGAGTCACTATAGCACGCTTGTGGTCTCAATACCTCAAGCGCAGAAATAAAAAGTAAAATAATAAATAAATAAATTAATAAAAGAACTTTTTTGGTTACAACAAAAGTGATGATTATGTCACTCATGTCGAGGAATTGCTGTCAGCGTTCAAGGCCAGGGAGTGTAACATGTCTCTGAAAGTGCATTTCCTTCACTCACACCTGGACTTCTTCCCTGAAAATTCAGGAGCAGTTTCGGATGAACACGGGGAATGGTTCCATCAAGTCATCAATAAGTTTGAGACGAGATTTTCAGGGAAGTGGAATGCGAGCATGTTGGCAGAGTACTGCTGGTTTTTGGTACGAGAAACTTCTATCTCAGGGTACAAAAGGAAAGCAAGCACCAAATGAAGATACTTATCTTATTTATTTATTATTCTTTACATTTGTTACTTTACTTTTTACATTTAATATTTTACGTTTATTATTTTACTTTTAATTTCTGCACGTGAGGTATTGAGACCACGCGCGTGCTACAGTGACTCTTCCGAACTGTTGCTATATATTTTTATTATTGTTGCTATATATTGTTGCTAGAAATTTTTATTATTGTTGCTATATATTGTTAATATATATTTTTATTATTTGGGGGAGGATGAGGGGGGCTGGAAGCTGAAATATGTAGAAAATAAGTGAAAAATTGGCGAAAAAAAACAGGAAGAATCGATCATTTTTAATGATTTTTTTACAATTTAAGGGGGCAACCCTTCCCCCCCAATCTACCTCATTGCTACAAATGTTATGTTTTAGAACTTTTCACCTCTCTAGCCCCTCAGAAGACATGTAAAGGCTAAAATAATCCTTTTAATCCCTCCAAATTATCGAAAAGTGGTAAAAATAGAGGGGGGGGGTGTCCTCTGAAAACGGAGGTTATATTCGAATTCAGGAGGTCATTTCATATAAGAATCAACAGGAATGGTGTCAACGACAATTTTCATGCCGTCCAGTGTTATGATATCATGACATGGCAGCAATATTCCAGCTACCTCCAAGCATTCTGTCCATTAACCCATGGTTTGGAAAGCCTGAATGTCTCAAAAGAGTTGACCTAACATCCAAAGAGAGAGGCCACTGCCATAGATTCCGTAAAGATGTGCATTGGTGCCAATGAACATAAAATAGATATCCATTGGACCCCATATAGCTTAATGTTGTATCTGAAAAGAGAGGAGGCTGGACAGATTTGCCGGTGAAGTTAGTTATGGTTATATTTTAATTGTAAATATATCTTTATTTTTAATGTTTCCCAACTAGAATAGATGCCAGAATCATGGCTGTACCCGAGATCAGCAAAGACATCTTTTTTTTTCTAATGTCAAGATTTAGCCTGTAAACTTGAATCTGATCTGGAGGGAAGTAGGAATATGATGCTACCTTCCCAAAATTAAGGAAAGGGAACATTTTGGAGGTGGAAGTTTGATAGTATGTGAGACAGTGTTAGATTGCCACTCTTGGAGTCAAGAATCAGGAAATAATATTTTTTGATGGAGTTAAGTTAAAGTGAAACTAAATTACTGTAGTCTAGAATCAAGGAAAAAAAAATACAATTACATAGCATTGCAAGGGCTCTGGAGTTGCACATAACTACAATTCTTGAGTTAATCTAAAACTTTTTTCCAACTCAACAGCCCTGGCACTTATTCACTGACAGATGAAAGTGAGGAAATGTGAGGATATTACTCTAATGGAATGGCCAGACAGGTCTCCAGATGTGAGTCCGATAGAGCATGTTTGGGATGCCTTAGGAAGATGGACAGGATAATGTCTCCCACCTCCCAGAGATCTACAGCAGGGGTCATTCCATATCAAGTGGTCCAACAGAGATTGCTTGAACATTTTTTAAAAAATTCTGATTTTTTTTTTTTTTTGTCCAGTGACCCTAACATTTTGATAATCAAAATGATTATTAATGCTTACATTAAAAGCATCAAAGATACACAAAACATAGACATTTCAAGAAATAATAGAATTTATTATAAAGTTGCATATTTAGAAAAAGTGGAAAATAATTCAATATAGAGTATGATTGCCTCTAATACTTATATAAGCCTCACAACGTTGATATTTGCTGTGGATAGGGTTATAAGTTCAGTTGATAGTGAAGCCGATTTTAAGGAAAACCAATTGATCCTCTAAATCAGTCTACATGAAATGGTCCAGAAAAAAAAAAAAAAAAAATAAAAATAAATGGTTGCTTGACTTGATAAAAAATGTGATTTTTTTTTTTATTTTTGTCCAATGACCCTAACATGTTGGTAGTTCAAAATGATTATTTTTTTACTTTTATTATTTTTGAATTTTTGCTTGGTAGCCATATTTGCTGTGCAGATTTTACAATTTCAAGAGTTTATGTAAATATCTCAGCCTCTATTTGTTCTATCAACATGGAGAAAACAGCAATTTGTTCGGAAAATATAGGGCTACAATTTTGCTTATATGGCATTCTGATCCAAACCTAATCCTAAAGGAAAATTTCAGCCAAAGTCTTAGCTTTGTTTCAAAAATATTCCGGTTTTCAGTGGGAAATTTTTTTTCAGGAAGTGAACAAATCGCAATTTTTTTTTACAAACATAGGAATTACTTTACCTCTAACACCTAGTTTCAATCCTGAGGGCATTTTTTTTTCTAAAATTCTCAATATTTGGAAATTTGGGGGGGAAAAAATGGGATTTTCAGAGCTCATTATTTCAGGGGGGGGGGGGGGAAACGAGATGAAAATCTGAAATTTTGGTCTATAATAGAACTATAAGAAAGTACTACGCACAAAAAATTTTTCGAGTTGGAAATTTGACTACAAGTAGAGAGGAAAAAAATTTCAAACAAAAAACTTATATTACAATGTGTATATATGTATAGTATTTAAATCAATTAATTTATTATTTCAGTGTATGCGCATTTAAAAAAAATTCTCCTATTAAGGTGAAAAAAAAAAAAAGCAACAACCCACATGAAGAGTACCTAGTTGAATCTGAGGTTTTCTCCTAGGCATTCAAAAAACTTCTCTTGGTTGAAATTGAAACTGAAACCATCTTGGCAAGGTCAGTTGTATCCACTGTTTGTAATTTACGTTGTCAGGGATTCTGTTTGTGTTTTGATCTTGGAACAGCAATTCAACTTGGTATTCTTCGTTTGATTTTTAAAACATCTTAATAGGAGAATTTTTTTTTCTTTCTTAATAATATGTGCTCAAATTGAAATAAAAAATTAATTGATTTAAATACATACATACATATTGTAACATGAGTTTATTTTTTTTATTTATTTTGATGATTTATCCTTGCATTATCTCTACTTGTAGTAAACTCTCCAATTTGAATTTTTGTGTGTGCATTATACTAATCATATAGTACTATTAATGGGCCAAAAGTTCAGATTTTAATCTCGTCTCCCACCTGAAATATTGAGCCTAGAAAATATTTTTTTCTGCACCTCTTCATGGGGATTGGCTCATAGGTTCAATTGGTATTTCTTGAAAAATCGGCTTCACTATCAACTAAACTTATCATAACCATATCCAAAGCAAACATCAAAGTTGTGAGGCCTATATAAGTATTAAAGTAAATCATATTCTATATTGAATGTTTTCACCTTTTCTAAATAAGCAACTTTATAATAAAATTTATTATTTCTTTAAACTTCTATGTTTTTGTGTGTCTTTGATGCTTTATTTTAATGTAAGCAACATGTTTATTTACTATTTAAAATTTAGCATAATAATTTACAATGATTCAAAAAATTCTAATTTTGTCCATTTAGTTGTAAAAACGAGTGAAACACAATTAAAAATATTGGGGTAGATTGTTGACTCCAAAACCTTGTGCCTTCATTTAAAAAATACTTCCACGTCACAGAAAACTTAAATTCAATTGGTGATGCACAAAATGTGTTGTCAGTTGAGAAGTTTTTCGGGTTAAATAAATAAATAGCTTAACACATTGTCCCTAGCTTTAAATAAACAAAAGAATGAATTTGTAGTCTTGAGGTAGGAGACCCCTATTTTTCTTTTGTGTCTGCTCTTAAAACTGTTGGTTCATCTTTAAAGTAGTTGAGCTTGGTTAATATTTATCTCTGCAGGTGGTCATCTTATGTGTTCAGAGAATCTGACGTGTAATTGGGGAAAACAGTCCTTGCAACTTGATTGTGCCAACAAATAATGCAAATTACAATTTTTAATACATACAAATCAAACTAATGTAAGCAAATGATATTAGAAACTTTCTTAATAAAAATATTTTTAGAAAAGGTACCTTTTTTTAAAAAAACAAAACAGATTTTCTTGATTCAAAACCCTTTACCCTAAATTAAGTCTAAAACTATCTTCTTTTTTATGTTATTAGCACTTTATATAAATTTTATCCAGTATTTCTATGAATTTTGATATTTATTAAGAATATTTTATTTGAGCCTAAATTTTAAATCAGAAGAGTTCATTTTTTATTGCAAGGAAATATAAACTATTAAATGACATTTGGAGAAATAAATAAAATATTTAGTTAATATCAGATACTTATGAATTATGTAGATTTTAATTTTATTTTTAATCTGAATTTTGCACTTTGTTAAAAAATATATATTTTTTAATTTATTAATTTTTTGACTTAATTATTTGCTTCAGTTATTATAAAATTTATTAAACTTCATTTTTTTATAAGTGTGAAATTATTTTAATATGTATATATTAAATTATTCCCACAGTACCATAATTATTAAATATAGTAATTACCTAGATATCACAGAAATACACATTTCTGAAAACCACTGCGTAAAATAAATTATAGATTTATTATTACCCCACTTTTATTAACTCTTAGTCTGGTTTCCTGGTCAAATCTTGTAATCAATTTTTAAGCACTTCTCATCGGCCAATCATCTAAAAATTTTGCACACTTGCTTATGTCTGATGAGAATACAATAATATACTGATACATTAATATATTCTGCCAAGGCAACAAGTCCTTCCATGCACTGTTACTTCCGAGATCATCCACTAGGCAGCATTTATATATATATTGTATAGGTCTTTTTTTTTTTGAGGGATTTTGAGTAACCGGTAACTCTGTTGCCCTTGCTGTCTTTCAATATAACGGTGTTTTTGAATTTGAAGGGACCAATTGAGTTTGCCGCTGCCCCCCTCACGCAATTAAGAAATTGTCCCCAAGGACACGTCTTCTTTTTTCACTTTTCCTTCCACCCCCTCTCCATTTCACAATTGCGGCCACCGGTTACTCGGAATAAACAACATGAGTAACTTATCCGAGAAACTAATGATGGAAGTTGTTAGTTCTGCGCTCACCTTTATGTGATTGACTTTTATACATCTCCCGAAGAAGGCCCGTGGCATGGGGCTGAAATATAGAGATAATATTGCTACCGGCTTGTGGGGCAATGGGTCTAAAGTCCACAATACTCCGGTGGCAAGGGTGTAGGGATAGATCTTTATTACGATAGGAGATAGAGCCTTCACCTCAGTGTAACTTTATTGAAGCAAACTAAACTAAGAGTCTTTTATTGACTAAACGAAAACTAAAAGTTCGTGGGAGCTGCATCGTCAAAATCCCGTGTCCCACGGGTGTCACTGGGGCTTCGCTGCAGTCTTCACACGTACTTGCTCCTTGTAGAACCCAGGGCTTCGGAACCGGCGGCAGTTGCTGCGATGGAAACGGCTGGAGATCGCTTCTCTCGTAGTCGTTCCCCTTGGTCTTCGAACGTCCCTGTTGTCTGCGGCGTTTGGATTAGCTGCTACGGCCTATGGTTGCCTTCTCCCGGCCTTGTGCCTTCCAACGTAATCGCCTCTGACCTCTTCGGTAAACGGAGCGTTTTCAACGGCCCAAGGAATTCTTCTCCCGGCGTTGTCTTCCTAAAGCTGCGGCTGCGGCTTCCTCACTTCGTTCAGCAGATGAGTTACTTCTCCCGGACTGGGGTAGTCTTCATCGCCGTAAGCCACTCGCTGTCTTCGCTAGGCTTACTCTCAGCTCCGGTCCCAAACTGAGCTCCGCCGTCTTCTCTGGCCGACTGGACTCAGCTTCTCTCGGGCTTCGGAGTCTCTCTTGCGGCTCCTTGCCGCTAAGACGGATTCGGCTGTCTCCGGTTAGAGACTTCTTCTCTCTCTCAGCTTGGCTATCGCCAAAACGGCTCCTATGGCTCCGGTTGGAGTCTTTACTCTCGCGGCTCCAGGCTGCCTAACCGACTTCTTGAACACGGCTCCGGGGGAGGGAGAGCCTGCTCTTGCGGCTGCTGCCACCCAAACGATCTGCTTGAATACGGCTCCGCAGCTCCATAAATAGCCAAAGGCTGCCTCGCACTCAGTCCTGGAATGGTCAACTCCTTCCAGGGATGACAGGTTGGGCGAGTCGATTCACCCGATGGGAGGGTGACCCAATCCACTGGTAACAATATCTCATCCCGGAGTGAGGAAATCCCTCAAAAAAAGAACCTATATCGTATCATGTCTCACTCCTCCTTCAGGACCAAACTATATATATATATATAAACACACACACACACACATACACTCAACATTGTGAAAATTGGAACTCCATAAGGAATCATCAAAACAGAAGGAAATTTATTACACACTTTACTAATAGTGATACAAACAAACGATTAAAGTTTCAGAGCAATGCAACAACAGTACTTGCAAAAAAATCAGGATGATGTAAAGCCTCCACAAGCTGCAATAACAGCTACTATACGTCATGGCATCGAATCAAACAGGGCTTGGATGTGTTCCTGGGGTATCGGCTGCCAGGCTGCTTCTATCGGAGTCCACAGTTCATTGGTATTGGCTGCTGGATGACAATGACGGGCTAGTTGCCGAGTGACCAAATCCCAGACATGTTCAATAGATGACATATCGGGCGAGCATGAAGGCCAAGGAAGAAGGGGTATCTGCCTTGGTTTGAAGACGGCCTGGACATTTCTGGCAACACGTGGTCAGCCATTATCTTCTTGGAATGTAGCTCCAGGAGTGTGCTGAAGGAAGTGTAAGACTTCAGCCTCCACAACTTGCTGTAGTGGTTACTGTTGAGAGTGCTCACAAATCCACCTTGATATCATCTAATGTGTATGCAGCCACATTGTAATCCAAGTTGAAGTGGGAAAACACGACATGGTGCCAATCTGTGCACCAGTCGTTATGTTCGTTAGCCCATTGTAGCCTGAGGCTTCGATTGTTCAGGCCCAAGGGAATCCTCTGCAAAGGAATGCATGCACGCAGTCTTCTGCGCAGCTGACATCATCAAACTGGAACCAGACAATGTCAGACCTGTTGCAATGCAGAGTGTGCTAACACTCGAGAAGAAGCTGAACGGTCTGTCACTGCCATGCGGACGAGGTGTCTATCGTCCTGTGATGTCGTCACATTTTGTGGTCCACTTCTGATTTTCAACTCATCCTGTTCTCGTCAGTCCACTACTTCCACATTCTCATCGCTGTCATAGCATTATGTCCCATACAAGCAGCAATTTCGCGGTATGAAAATCCTCCTTCACGCAAGCTGATGATTCTGCCCCGTTCAAACTCCGTAGCTTGCTTATTAGGTGCCCTTTGATGTCAAAGAGGCATACTGACTCCAATACACATACACACACACACACAAAACTACTTCTGAATTATAAAATCAATATCTACTGTACATAAATAAAAATGAATGTTTCTTTCTTTCTTTGTCCTTTATACATTCCTAGGCCCTTTGACCGATCTGGACCAAACTTTGTAGACTTACTCTTTAGGACCCTGCGCAAAAGATAGGCTACCTTAGAACCGGGGCACCTTTTCCCAGGGATTGAAAAGGGGTGAAAAAGCCAAATATGCACCTGGTGGTGACAATGAGAACTAAAACCTTTCATATATCTCGTATGTGTTCCTATACCATTCATCAGATTGCGATGAAACTTTAGGGAGTTGTTGTGGGTATGCCCGCGAAGCTTTCTGAAGTAGTAGAACACCATGCCCTTATATTTAGGGCCCTTCTCGGGCCCTCCAAGTCTATTGCAAAAAGTAAAAAATTCACTCTCTTATGGGGGCAGGGACACCACACTTCGGTGGATGGAAGGCGACACAAGGATCTAAGTATCCTACCCCCGACTGACACCGGGCCCTTTCTTTCTTTGAGTGGCATTGCAATGCATGCCGGGTTCAGCTTGTATATTCATAATTCTTATATATTTTAATAATTACATAATATAGAAAGCAACGTTTTAAAAGTTTTTAACATTAATTATTTTATGTTCCAATCTTAATAGAAAAATCAAATGCTAAAGCCAAAAATTTACTAAAGCATTTTGTTGAGTTATCTCTTTATTAAGAATGTCTGGGTGTAATTACTCCAAAAAAAAATAATTCATCAATGTAAATCAACTTTATATTTAAGATAGTTTTAATATAAAGTTTTTGTTTGTTTGATTTTGGCATTTATAATGTTGCTGTGTACAAACACTTATATGCTGTGTACTTTGCACAAACACTTATTAATTAAAATCAAATTTTACTCCATCAAAAATAAATTAAGAATAAAAGGGTTAATAATCAATCCTTGCTAGCATTCTTTTTATTCTTAATTTATTTTCGATATTTTTTTAATTCAGGGGTCACTTTGTTCTCTCTTTGTCCGTTTTTTTATAATCATTTCACTGAACTAGGTAAACTGGGTGAGTCGGACTGATGAGAGTTTAGCAATTCAAAACAGTACTGTCTCCTATTTCCAGTACAAATTTCAAAATTAGCTCAGTAAGTTTTTGTTCAGTTATGTGCATTTCTGTTATCGTTTATGTACTAACTTTGTTACGCTTGTTAAATTTGATTTTGATATCTTAGAAAGTATTTAGGAAGAAGCAGAAATCCTCCTCTAATTCCACTGTTTATGGACAAAGGAAAAGTAGATTTTTGAAGTCTTGATCAAATAAAAATCATCTAGCTCCCATTGGCAGATTGTTATATTCCATAGTGTTACCTATTCAGATCATCAGAAATGATTGTAATGGATTGGACACCAAAACTAAGATATAGCTTCTGTTTTAAGTTCTTATTATTTTTAAACCAATATAATAACTAGCAGCTCTGAGCAACTTTATTTGGCGTCTGGTGCCAAGTATACTCATGGACAAAAAAATTAGCGCACCAAGAAATAATTGCGGGATCATAACGAAACTTGCAATGAAGGTACATGTCAGGGAGATATGCAAATGATTAGAAATGCAGCGTGATTGCGCATTACGTATAGCCGGTAGAGGGCGTTGAACATCGTACTCTGTGGAGTATAAAACAGATAACCAAAGCTTGTTTGAGAGTGCTGAATCATTTACAAAGGAAGAGCTGAGGTAGACATGCCATTACGCCGTGTTCGAAGACAGTATACGCAGTTGTCGCAGTTTGAGAGAGGGAGAATCGTCGGGATGATGGAAGCTGGGTGGTCAGCTAGGCGAGTAGCTTGTCAATTAGGCCGCTCTGATTGCGTTGTGAGGAGGTGTTGGGACCAGTGGACCCGAGAGATGTCATGTACACGAAGACCAGGCTCAGGACGCCCTCGACAGACCAGTCGTCGAGAAGACCGCCACATAGTCAGAAATGCACGCATACAGCCAACTGCTTCATCGGCCGCCATCCAGGAACAGGTAGCACCTTCACTAGGGGCCGCTGTGTCTTCTCGAACCATATGAAGGCGCCTGGCTGAAGGACAGTTGGTATCGTGGCGCCCATTACGTGTGCAGCCCTTGACGCCCACCCATCGACGCCTCCGTTTGGAGTTTTGCCGCGCACGAGGAAACTGGACTGCAGCGGAATGGAACCAGGTCGTCTTTAGCGACGAATCCAGATTCAATCTCGGCAATGATGACAATCGTGTTCGTGTGTGGAGAGCCCATGGTGAACGCTTCAATCCTACCTTTGCTGTACAGCGACACACCGCTCCCACAGCTGGTGTGATGGTATGGGGTGCCATTGCCTACAATACACGGTCACCCCTAGAATTGTTCCGTGGCACCATGACAGCCCAGCGGTATGTTCATGAAATCCTGCAACCACATGTGTTGCCACTCATGCAACGGCTCCCAGAAGCCATTTTTCAACAAGACAATGCTCGGCCTCATACGGCAAGGGTGTCACAAGACTGTCTCCGCACTGTTACTACCCTTCCTTGGCCTGCCCGATCCCCAGATTTGTCTCCAATCGAGCATATCTGGGATCATTTGGGACGACGAGTTGGGCATCCCACGAGTTTGAACGAACTAGAGGCAAGGTTACAGCAAATATGGAACGAAATGTCTCAAGACATCATACAGAACTTGTATGACTCAATGCCCGATCGTATCGCATCTTGCATTCGCGCTAGAGGGGGTCCAACGGAGTATTAACTCCTCCGTTCTTTTGCCTTTTTCTCTGAAATAAATTATCCTTTTTCTTTGATTTTCTTATCATTTACTTATATCAAAGTAGTCATTACGTATGTAAATTGTCGTTTCATTTTGATGACTCCTCCTTGGTGCGCTAATTTTTTTGTCCATGAGTGTAGTTTACACTTCCTCTTTTCCTTTTTATTGATGTTGTTCATAGAAAGCATTTCAGTATAAATTGATGTATTGTTTAAATGAATAATTACTTTCTTGTGTCTGATTTCACAGACATTAATAAGGATCAATAAAAATTTTCCTTTTAGATTTTTGTATGATTTAGATCAGTAGATAAGCAGTTACAGACCAAAGATTACAACACAAGTGAATGAATAGTGTGTGTGTGTGTGTTTTTTATGCTCTCTTATCATTCAGGTAATTGAAGATTGTCAGGTTGATTATAACATGTTTTTTTAATGTGAAATAAATTGATACTCATATTCCTACAAAGATACTAGGAATTTCTGCTTCTTGATATATTGATTTTAAGGATGTATCCTTGATATTGAATTCAGCAACACAAACATAGAAATATATTTTTTCAACAATATAAGGCATTTTATATGAATATTAAATAGACCTAAGTTGAAAGAGACAAATCATATTTAATGTGTTCATATTTTGATTCTTCCTTTTATGGATGTAAAAATTAAATGTTTCTCCACTATGCTAAAAGTTTCTTTATAAATAATACAAAAAAATAAATGAAATTTTTTTTTCTCATTTAGATTAAAAAATGTGTGGATACTTATGCCAGAATATTTGTATTTTCCATACAAAATATGAGGAATAGTAAATTGAAGGATATACGACAAGAATGGAAGCACAGTAGGTAAGGTGTTTTTTGCATAATTTGAATTTTGGTTACAAAATAATTTCAGCAATTTTTTGTAACATAAAAAATTAAGAGAAGCCAGTTAGAAGCCTTTGAAGTTGTTTGGAATGATTGTATCCTTGTTGAAAGTGTTTGCCTGCGTACGAGTGTATTCGTGGCATTCTTTTTTTTACAAGAGTTTTTTTGTTTTCTATTAACTACCTGAAAGACATTGAACCAATCTAAAGTATTCTTCCTTATTCAAAATATCTTACATTAGATACTGCAACATGCAGACATAATGAGAAAAACGTATCTGATATTTATAGATGAAGCACTATGGGAGACAGTGAAGATATTAAGTTTTAAAATAAGTTTAATATTTTATTACCAAACAAAGAAAACAATAGGAAGCTCTTCGTTTTGTGATAAAAATAATCTCTAGTGGATTATTTTGGGAATGTAATGTAGCATTAAGTGATTGAGGCTTCTGATCAAATCGCCCTTCCTTTTAAGTCTTTTCTGCTCTTATTGTGAGGTGGTAGCTGTCCAGGTCTTGTGTATTCTTTGGGGACAGATACACACATCTTGCTGACATTTAAGACTTGGTGGTACGTAAATGTTCTCTGGTAATACTGCTGTAAGCAAAATGCAATACTGTCTGCTCTTATATTGTAAATGGGATATCAGCAGTGTCTAGAACTTTGTTATCACAGAGCTCTCAAATTGTCTTTGTTGAAAAGTAGCTGTTCGTAAGAATATTGCTAACAGTTACTCTTGTCTTAATCCTTTCTTCATCTTTCTTCAGGAACCTTCACTCATCAAATCTCAAACAAAAGCGAAATTTAATATACTAAAGATATCGACACCTTCTAATTTTGAATCGTTCAAGTATAGTACTATTCTAGATGATAATTATTTGTTAGTCAGACATAGTGAAGTTTATTGCTTTTTTTATTACAGGGTATTTATTACAGGATTTTTATCAAAAACTATGATCTAGGAAGTAATTTACTAGTGATACTTTTATCACCAGAAGAGGGATTTTCTATTGTTTTATCTTTTGATAATTAAATGTTGAATTTATTTAAAAACATCATATCTTTTATTAGTCTTCCATAATGCTTCATCTATGAATGCCAGAAAGAAGACTTTTGATTCAATATCTTTCTCTTAGTTTTAGACAAAAGAATTGTAGAAAAGAAACGAATGTCAAGAACACACTCCTAATCTTAGTTAGAAATCAACAATACGGACAAATTGTAAAGAAAAATGAGTTAAAAAAAAAAGAAGATTTGCACTCTGTCCAAAGAACAAGCTTTATTATTCTATTATTGACAAAGCTTTTGGACAATTAATCGACTGCCACGCCCACATGCACCCCCTTCCGACCTGTGGGCAATGGTTCTTCCCTGAGTCTCTATTAGACCTTTTTCTACAAAACTACATTTTTTTAAATTGTTATCTTTACTTAATTTTTATTAGAATTATTAAATTCTACATATCATTCCTTGTAGAAAGAATCCAATCACGATGCAATTGTGATACTTCTAAGCATTTTAATTGTCGTTGGGTTAAAAAATATAAACGATCATTAAAATGCTCAGAAGTATCACAATTGCACCGTGTTTGGACTCTTTTTGCAAGGAATGATATGTAGAATTTAATAATTGTAATAAAAATTAAGTAAAGTAACAGTTTTAAAAAACGTAGTTTTGGAGAAAAAGACCCAATAGACTCAGGGAAGAACCATTGCCCACAGGTAGGAAGAGGGCGCGTGTGGACGTGGTGGTGCGAGTGTGTTAATTGTCCAAAGCTCACCGTTCTTTAGACAGAGTATAGTTCTAGTTTAGAGTGAAATAAGAATGGTCCTGTGTCAGGATTATCAAAAGTTACTTCTCTTAAGAAGTTAACATTTAATGTAGGGTATTAAATGGAGGAACCATCTTGATTTTTGGTTAAGATTGGAGTCTATATAATGAATTGAGACTGAAAATTGTGAATAGATCGACATTGTAATCCTAGTAAATGAAAAATTAGAATTTATTAATTGAAAAACTTGAAATTGTAGGGTAAATCTTAGTCAGCAACAATCGATTTCGTTATAAACTCGAAGTTATCACATTAAAATTTACCATAAATTTGCAATAATTTGCAGATTAAAGAAACAGAAGATCTGCCTGATTTAACACAAGGTGAAAATTGAATAAGTTAAATTTATTAAGGTTTTCTCCGAATTAATTTATAAATTCTTTGTTGAAAAATTGATTTTAAGCAACATAGGTAATAATTTGAAATAGAAGGTGGGGGGGGGGAGGCCAAGGTTCTAATGGTTCTTTCCTCCAATAAAAAACAAACAAACTGTTGCATCTCTCTTTTTTTTTTTTTTGTGGATTTGGGGGTGGGGGTGGGTATCAATAAAACGATGGCTCTTAAAAAGAAAGGAAGGAAAATCTGGAATCCAAATGTTGGATTATTTCCATTTTGGATACATTTGGGGGGGATTTAACCCCCCCCCCCCCACTTTCTTGCACGCCGATATCAAACCAGCATTACTCAATTTTGTTTATTGTGTTAACAACGTAATCATCTTTATTTGCTAAAATTCTTGTTTGTTGATTACTCTATAGAAATACGAATCCAATGAAGATTAATTACCGGCTCTTTTATATCTAATTACAATTTCATAATAACATTCATATGCTTCAGTTCTTTTATAGAAAAGAATATTTTTTTTTTTCCTAAATCTGACTGATAGTCCTAATAAGGACGAAACAGCTGTCCCCGATTGCCGTCGATGATGGCTCAAGGCGTGAAAGCAAACGAATTTTTTGTATATATATATATTTTTTTTTTTTTTTTCGTTTTTCATAATATTTTTAAAGTACATTAAACCTTCTTAAACGTTAGTTTTCAACACAAAATATATTGAATGAAAATGCAGAAGTTACGAAATGTATTTAATATGAATAAGTAATGAAGAAGTAATGAGAGCATGGAATCTGAATGTTTCGGAATTTATATATTCTGAATATCTTTCTGCAAATTTTAACTTTAACATTTATATATTATTAACTTTTATTATATAAAAATTAGCATAGGTTCTCCGAAAAGAATTATAGCATAGATAGTTCCAGAAGTTCATTAGAATACTGTACTTAAATTTATCTTTCTCTATAAATTATTGGCATGGGCGACCTTTTAAAAATTCGATGCCCTACCGCCAGCTTAGTTATCTTCTCGTCAAATGCAGTCCTTTAAAAAGCTTTTTATTAGAAAGGGGGAATAAATCGAATTGGATAAGTAAAGTTAAACCTTCCTATTGTTTCCCGTTTCAATGATTTTCTTCGTATTAAAGAAAGATGAAACAAATTGAAAATCACAGACCTACTTGAATTAGAGGATTTGGTATTTATTTATTTGTTTTTATCTTTAGTCCCTTGCATAAGGAATCAAAACAGTGAATTATTTTCACTGAATTCGGAAAAGAGATCATATAAATCTATTTCTAAACCTTTTATCGTCTTAGCGTAAACATTAAACAATTTATCCTCATAGACGGAAGATGAAACTACCTTGGTTAAATGTATTACCTTTTCTTTTTTTCTGAGCTTTATGTTTAGTTTAAGGTGTGTTATAAATCTTAGACCAAATCTTTTGCTTCTCGTGCTTCAGAATAGTATCCTAAATTACGACTGAGGTATCGACTACCTGTTTTAGATAAGAATCGAGTGGTTGTGAAGCGTTAGTTATGCACCAAGAAGCGTTCAGATCAAAGGCAAACACATGTGAATCGTCATTTTACCACTTATAAGCAAAGATAGAGTTAAGTTGTTTGTGAAAAATATCTATAAGTCACTTAATTGTGAATGCTCTGAATAAGTGTTAAAGGAAACTTTTTTCTTAAATAGAAGTTTCTGTGATTTTAAAAAGTACACTACAACCTCGTTTATCCGGACTAACTGGGACCGAAGGCAATCCGGAAAATTGAAAATCCGGATTATCCCGGTTCATATGGGTAATAAGCAAAACAAATCCTTAAATAAGCAGACTTGCCGTTTATTACGATAAAAAAAAACCATGTTTTACAACAAAATTACTCTAGTAAAGCTTTCTTAAACTCGACAAAAAGCATTTTATTACCAATAATTTATTGTACAATCTATGCAGGAACTGTAGACTTAATCAAAATAAAAAGCGAATGTACTTATAGTTACGTTCTTGCTATCATAGTTAAAAATTATCTATGTGAACATTAAATAAATAAAAAAATGTCTACAAATCTGATTCGGATTATACGGAGATCCGGATAAACGAGGTTGTAGTGTATTCATGTCGTTAGGTTCTGTGGAGCAGCTAATAAAAGCCTATTGGTAGAAAGGGTAAGAAGACTGAAGTCGTCCTTCTAAAAGCGGTTTATTTGCTTTGGTGTCCATTAATGCTTAACAAGGACATCATTTAGTCCTTGTCTACAAATGGTGTAGGTGGATCTGCTTACTCTTGAAGGACTTGCATGTTGTTCGGAAACACATAATTTGAAATCCATGACGTGGAAGATATTTTTTCATGAAGACCAGGAATTTCACCACAAAATTCCAGCAAATTACCTACAGACTACATAGCTATTATCGTCGCGGCGAGAGTTGAACCCTCAAACACATTAATACTGACTAATTTCTCCAGTATCAATGCCGTAAGCTCCGCAGAAAATATCAATCTCAATTATCAACAATTGGAAATATCAAAAATCTCACATACATCTTCTTTAAATCGACGAGCAACGTTAAGAATAATTTCCCTACTTGATTTTTGAGACCTTTTCCTCGTCGAAATGTTGAATGTGAATCAGCGACCGCCATTTTCTCTTACATTTGAATGTGACCGACAGGCCAGAAAAGGAAAATCTATCATCTACGTTGCATTCTGGGAGGTTCATCTTTAGCCGTACTGATAATACCAACAATGATTTTGCGTAAATCTGTTTATTCGATTTTCTATTATAACCTTATAGATGAGCTTCACCATTAAAAATACAACGTTGCAAAGGATTCGCGAGTCAGAAAAATTTGGGAACCTCTGCTTTAAGCTGCTAATCATTAACTATTCATTAGATGAAGCTGTATTGTTGAAACTTTCCTGACGTTTAGTGTATTTTTCTACTTTAAAAATAAAATTTATTAGAATGAATATAATATTGACTATCTGTTATTGAATTCCTATCTCTTAAGCAGCCCGCACACGATGCAGCTTTTGCTGTGCAACTCGATGCAAATGAGTTGCACAGAAAAAGCTGCAAACTATAGTCAGTGCGCAAACGATGCAACATTGTTAGCGCCGCCGTGCGAACAACACACGAAGCACAGGACGAATTGCAATGACGTCAAGGATACTGCTGTGATATCGTTCCAAAACTAAATATTTGTGATTTATTTTCAACTTATGAGAAATATTTTTATAATATTATTAGCCGGAATGTAATCGCAGTTGATGGCAATAATGCGATTCACGAATAACAACTACCAACAGCCAATAATAATCCATTGCTCACTGAAACAATGACGTCACGTGGCAGTTTCCGGAAATGGTGAATGAGCGACAATCCGCTTCCGATGTGAAATATTCAAAAAATCTAGGTTTTTAAAACGTTCTGATACATTCTGCCGCATTAAATTACTGCATTTACATATAAACTGTATTTATGTGTGAAAGAAACTCGAAATAATCTGATATTTTTTCTGTATTCGCGATTCGCCCATCTGAAGCGAAGGAAATCTGTTTCGACGCCATGTTTCTTCCTTGAGCATGACGTCACGCCTGACGTATAAAAACGCTGCACTGTGATTTGGTAATTCCATGCAGCTTTCATGCAACTTTCCGTGGTGCACCGCCGTTCTGTGAAGCTTTTTTTCCATGCAACTTCCATGCAACTTGGTCCATGCAGCTCAAAAAACCGCTCTAGGCCAAGAGTTGCACATGCAACTCGGTCAAAATATGCATCGTGTGCGGGCTACTTTACTGAGGAGCTGTAATTGAAATGCACGAAAATATTTTGATAAGATGGAAATATTTAAATAAACGAAAGATATCTTAAGTTTCTGTACTTAAGAAAAAAAATATATGATATTGAAAGGATTTTAGAGTGTTTAGACATTGTGACAGCTATAAAACTTGAGGAATTATAAAAGCTGTCGTGTAAACGAATATATTTATGTTGTTGTTGTTATTTATGAAAATGAAAAAGCAAGAATAAGAAACAGCACCTGAATAAACAAATTGCCTTTCTGAATCAATTATCGGAAGGAATTAGGAACGGCCGTTTCGTCCTTCAAGGGATTCATCAGCCCAATCCGCCGTCCCCTAGAAGGACGAAACGGACGTTCCCAATTCCTTCCGATAATTGATTCAAAAAGGTAATTTATTTATTCAGGTGCTGTTTGTTATTCTTGCTTTTTCATTTTCATCTTATAATCACAGCACGTTAAATTTTTTATTTATTGTTGTTATTTACATCGACATTTTCAAATTATAACTACGTATTTTTCTTTTTTTCTTTTATAGATTTTTCTTTGGTAAAAATAAAGTAATGTCTTTGGCTCTGGGACGAACCGCAGAGGACGAATATCGAGACAATTTACACCAACTGAGTAAATATTTAAAAGGACAAAATGGATTACTATTTACGAATAAATCGACGGAAGAAGTAGTCGAGTAAGTACATGCTTTATGTTTCTCTTGTTTTGCCAATGATATTATAGCTTTTTTAACTTATGCTGGGCGAACACGTACCAATCTGCGGCAATATTGGTGGACAATATTGGTCTTATTGATATTGGCGGTTGGCATTGTCCGCGAACACACAGGTTTTCCATTGGCCTGGTTACGGCGTTGCTCACTAGGGAGAGCTAAAGAGAGCGTGTTTCCGTACAGATTCGCTATAGTATTAAACGCCGTCCCTCTGTAGAAATCAATGAGAAGCAGAGGCGTCAATAGGGTTGGTGTCACCCAGTGCGGCAGCTCATAGTGTCACCCCCTCCCCAAAAAAAAAACAAACATCCTAAAACTATCTTTTCAACCAAAAAAAAAAAAAAAAAGGAAAACCTTATAAAAGCATTCTGGTGTCACCCCTTGTGATGGTGTCAGCCGGTGCGGTCCTCACCCCCCCGCACCCCCCTAGTGACGCCACTGATGAGAAGTCTTTCCTGATCAATTGACCAAATGTTGTTGTTTGAATTATCTTTTTTGGGCCGCCCCATTTTGCTGATTTTAAGCCTTGTTTCTCAAACAAAATGGCCGGCGTGAGTGAGTGATTTTCCGATTTTCAAAGTCCCGCCTTCCTTCGACGTCACCATTGTCACGTGATTTCATCCGTTCATGTGATTCGCTCGCTCACCAGCAATATTTCTCGCCAACTGAAATTGGTACTTTTTTTCCGACAATCGCCAATGGGCAATATTGTTCCTTTTTATTGCTGGAAACGGTTGGTACCAATCAAAAGGACCAATATTGTCCACCAATATTGCCGCATATTGGTACGTGTTCGCCCAGCATTAGGCGTATCCAGGATTTTGGAATGAAAGGGATTATGATAAAAATAGTGGTTCAACCAAAAAAAAAAGTACTGTTCTCGGATGGGGGAGGGCATCCTTTGACCCGATTGGGACCAAATTTTGAACAGCAATTGGTAAACACCCAGGGATGTCATCGATTACGAGTTGTTTTTATTTATTTAAAACCTCTTTTCTCCCTCGAGTCATGAACATGAGAATTCCATCGTAAATTGTTAGTCTCTATATGACTAGAGAAGTATTGGAGGGAAACAAAGAGAACAAAATTTTTGAAATTTTCCCGAGAAGTTTTTCGATTCTAAAATCATTCGTTGAGCTTTGAATCGTAAATGAAATGAAGAGCTCTAATGCTCTCTGGTTTGTTATAACGAACTCTTCTACTTTTCCATTAGACTTCTCGACTTGAATTATTAGCCATTGACAGCGTTATTCGATCGTTAAGCCTAATTATCATATTGATATGATTTGTTTTATAAGTGAGTTTTATTAAAACCTGTAAACAGTGATCGAATAGTTGTAAAGCCTGCCTTGCCCCACAAAATAGCAAAAAATAATTAACTAAACCCTAACTTGTAGCGTTGTAGGTAAATATCTAGTTTAAAATGTATAAGTTGATTGAAAGTCAGGCGATTTATCGCATTCCTAGATACGAAACCTCTGACAGATAAATAGATGACACAGTGGCCAAACACCAACTTCCGGAAAAGTCATTGATAACAAAACAGACAGAGATAATTTCAATTAAATAAATCACAATAGTTCGAAGGATCACTATTCTCTTTATTTTGCATTATTACAATTTTGAATCACATTAATTAAAAAAAAAAAAATAGTTCCTTGCGCTAAAAAACGTTGCTTTGTATTTACGTGGGCTGAAAACTAAACATAAATTTAAGTTGATATTAGGAATAAGAAGTGTAATAATAGTATGATTTAAAATTAAGTTTTCTTTGAATTATTTTAATATATATATTACGTTTAGTAGTAAAAATAGTTAAAATGTATGTTTTAAAATTAATTTTTTATGAAAGTTATTTTTAAAACTAAGTAGCTTTTGTGAAGTACTTTCCATTATCAATGATAAGTATGGTTTTTCCAGTTGATAATGGGAAAGAATTCTCGAAACGTCATCTATTTTAATCTAGAGTTTCATAATTTTTATTTTAATCTCAAGTATAAGAATTGCACTGAAAATTAAACTCGTAAATGAAATGAGGAAAATGAGTTTCAGTATTTGGTCATAGGAAAAAAAAAAAGAAAAAGGGCTTTCATATTTCGCGAGATATAAGTCATCGGGTAATTTTAGGAAGGAACCGTATGTCATTTTTGTAAATACTTTTTTTTTAATTGGAAAGGTAGTCTCTATTTTCCTAGAATGTTATTTTCATTGAAGTTTTTCACCCTAACATTTCTTTGTGAGGTTTTTATCTTTAGTTACTGAAATGTTGCGAAGAAATTGGCGGAAGTGATTTTTAATATCGGCATCCCAAAGCAAAGCAAGGAAAACAAAAGAAAAACGAACTACTTTTTTTGCAGTGCAGTCTGGGATTGTTAGCAGCAAAGTTCTTGTTCCTAAGCGATCTCAAAAACAACGCATGCTAATAATGTTCCATTTATGATGTCACAGTTTCAGAGATTTGACAACGAAATTAATTTATACCGGTTTTATTTGCATAAAAAAAAAAAAATCTTTGCACAAAAGACTTCGGGCGGGATTGGAAGGAACTATTGTTTTCACAGCAAAGAAGGGATTCCGTATTAGAAAGTTTTGATGAATTAGGCCATCCCCCATGTACTGATTGAGATATGTTGAGATAGATGTTAGATGAAGTAGAGTTCGGGGACCTAAAGTCTCTGTCTCTCTTGTGTCTCTTCCGTTGTCTCCTTAGCTCTTGACCGTCTTTTACGTTCGGCTTCATTCTTTCGATCCAAATCTGTCTGTTGTGCTCTTTCCAATCGTTTCCTCTCAGTATCCTTCACAATATCGTTTATAATATGTGATGTATGAAAATATACAATCAGCCCGTGCTCTTAAATAACAACCAATATGCATTCCTATCCTTATTTACTGTTAACAATTTGGCTTGGCGATTCTTTGAGTTTACAGTAAATAAGGTTAGGAATTTATATTGGTTATTATTTAAGAGCACGAATAATCCAAGAAGAATCGATTCCAATGAAAGCGGTTATGATTTGTTGAATAGTTTAGCAAATAGTGATATGTTATTCCTTTTTGAATGAACTCATCATATGATAGCGCGCGCCATTGTTGACGAAGAGAACGCAACATATTGAAATTCAATAATGCTCATTTTGCATTTGTCGACTTCCTCGTAACAATGCAAAAAGAAACACCGTTTTCCATTGTTGCACTGCGCCGGACAGACAGACAGAGAGAGAAATAAAAGATTTTAGTAATATTATGTTATTTGGTAATATATAGAAGATTGGTTTTTTTTCTGGGAATTCATTACGTCACAGTAAATTCAAAATGGCGTCCGTGCGGGAACAAGTACGATCAGTAAGAAGGAATGCTTTCGTAATCAAGCAGGGATATAATTTGGAATATATTCCATTGATCCAAGAATAAGAGTGAGAACATGGTTACTTACATATTGTTAGAGAAGACTGCTGTTTACGACCAATGTATCCACATCCACTGTAAAGCGGATAGTTTAAGAGAGGGAAAAGCTGCAGCCACCTTACAAGGGAAAACTTTTTTAACTCCAAGAAAATTTAACGATGGAAACAAAAGTTAAAAATAATTGATATTTAGTAGAGTATTGTGAATAAGGCAGAATTAAAAATAGTTAATAATAATGAGGATCTTTAGATTGGTTAAAATTCTAATGAAAATTTGGAACATTGCTTATTTTCTTTTTGAGTTATCAAATTCGCATAGTTTAAAAAATCGCCACAGTAAATACCTGACATGATCAATTCATCAAAAATGACCAAATACGGAATCTCTTCTTTATTGGCGAAGACAATAATATTTTGGATTATAGTGAATCAGTTCTTCCAGAGAAGACCGAAGATCTGATATGTACTGTATTTATTTAGAAAATCATTACATTAAATAAATAGTTTAAACTTAGAAGTTCAAATATTTCATAGAAATTTGACATAGGCTATATGAATTCGTAAGATTGTCTATTGTCTATTTTGTGTTTTAATTTCATCGCGGATTGATTTATGGAGCTCTTTTAATCTTTTTCGTATATATTTCATTACATTTGTCTTGAATCTTCTGTTCTTTCCAAATTTTGATTAAAATCAAGGTTTCTCTCCAATCGCTGAGCCATTGGTGGACGCCATCTTGAAAAGCAAAATTCTTACGAATAAATTTTGAGGTCTCGGTTCGACCTGTGAATGATTTAGAATTCACCCTGAAGTCTTAACCCTGGGTGGTCACACGGTTAAGAAGAAGAGATAATGGCAGGAATCTGCTTAATGCTGGTCCGCTAAATTAAAGTTTAATAGAATGGATTAGGATTACTTTATCCTCGATAATCCATTTTTGGCGCCTTAAGGTAATAATTCTGCGGGTTCCTGTGGTCGCAGTTCTTAAACTTTGATTAGCTCAGAAGCAATATTGGCACAGAAACACACTTTCGTTAATTCTCTTTACCGTTTTTAGAAAACTTGGAATTGGTTTTTAGCCTCGCCTTAATCTCTCTTTCCCGCGTCTTTTGCTTCAATCGAGGTTAAAAAATTGACGCCACTGCGTCACGTAATAGGAGAACAAACGGCAATTTTGAGACCTCTTTCTGTTTCATTTCATAAATCCAGAATTTGTGTTGATCCCTTGGACACCAAAGAAACGAACATTCCGATGGACTTCAAAACATCAAACTTTGGTATTTACAGAAGCATCTCTGAAAAAGGGTTCTTTGTTCATTTGTTGCCATGGTAACGAGATAATTCTTCGAAAGGGAACGATGCTTTTCATGTAAATACTATCTAAATCACTGCCTTAAGAGCATTTGAAGGCGTATTTTTAGTTGTTTAAAACTGTTGATTTGTAGTTCGCAAATTGGTTTCGCAAAGGATTGTGGGTAAGCAAAATTTGAATTTCCAAAATTCTATTTTAAACTGATTAAATTATTGCGACAAATTTTGATGCATTGAATAATGAGACGCAGTTTAATTTCTTTACAATTTGGAACGACACTTCTAGGGTCTTATTGAAATTACGAGCACGATTATTTTGACTTCTAATTCCGTGCATGAACTTCTGGGTCAATCTCTGTTGATACCTAAGCTTGTTCATTCTATAAATTTAGAGGATCGTAAGATTATTTATTTTAGAGTTCTGAATTTACCTGTCAGTTCTTAGACTTTTAATTCAACCCACGAGTATTTCTGATTGAAGTCATTATTTTTCGGGGACTTTCGCACCACCATTGCTTAAATGGCATTTTTCTGTGTAAGTGTTTCAAAGGATAAGTTGGCTGAGGATGTAGTCATTGTTAATTCAGACTTTTTTACTGTAATTTTGCCAAATTAAAGACAAAACTTTGTTTGAAAACAGTAATTGAAATGGAAGAAATATAAAATCAATATTTAAAGTCATTAATAAGAAAAAAAGTGACGAGAGGTGCAAATGATTCTTTGAAGTTGTCTAAGAAATGTCTGTAGGACACCAAAGCAAAAAATGCATCCTGGTTTGTCAATGAGGATTCGTCGCACAAATAATTCCGGACATATTTATTTATCCGGATATTATATTTTTAGATTATAATATTTGAATTTTTATTATAGATTTTACAGGATATCTCATATAAAACCAAAAGATTTCCAGGTATCTGAAAATGGACACTATTTAACTTTATCGCTCCTGATCATGCTATCTGTATATTTTTATTGTCCTGTTCAGAGTAGATGTTGGAAGTGGCCGCCATCAGCCTAGATTCATTTCTACGCCCGCCGCATAATATTCTGGAATACACTCCTCAATTCTGTGACCGTAATGCAGGCGATCTCTTGCCGTTTGTTTTCAACTGATCCAAGGTGCGAGGACTTTGCATTTCAGGAACCCCCATAGGTAAAAGTCACACGGTGATAAATCAGGAGAACTGGATGGCCAGAGAGTTTTAGTTATTGTCCTTGCATCAATGAAGTCATTGTGGGTTCTAGCAAGAGAACGATGTGAGATACGGCAAGTCGCTCCATCTGTTGGAAAAAGACTGACGTGCGTTCACGTTATGTGAGTCAATTGACTTGTAAACTCCTCAAAGATAAACTTCGGTATTATCATTTTGGTCGAAGAAAAAATGGCTCCGATGATTCGTTGCTCTGCAACATCCAACACTAAACATGGATTTTTAAATCATGGAGTGGTATCTGGTGGAACACATGTGTGTTCATAGCAGCCCAGTATCGTGTGTTTTTTGAATTTACAAACGATGACAGATGCTTCGTCTGTTGAAATGAACAGAAACAGGTCGAGGACTCCTTCCGATACCCTCTGTAAAAGCCATTGACAGCAATGGCGACGTTTCTCCATATCAGGTGGTTTTATTTCATGCAAACTACGGACACGATAAGCTTCAGGTTTTATCCATGCAGTATGCATTGTACTGACTTGTTAAGGCTTCTTTCCATACGTTCCGCAACGTCGCCGACAGCTTCTGGGCTTCGTACACGTAATTGTTTCACTCTCGTTGCGTTGATTACGAACCAGTTCGACGACATTTTTTAACTAAATCCTGAACCGTTGATTTAACAGGAACTTTGTCACCAGGATATTTTGCTTGGTAACGTTCACGAACCAACACGAATGAACTTGTGCGAACATACTCCTCCACAATAAACACGCGTTGTGGAATCGAATACGCCATTACTCACACACAAGCTGACGAACACTAAACAACACTCATCAGCGCATGCGCGACTGTGGCAAACAATATCCGGAGTGGATTTCATCACATATGCATGATCATTAGCGTTAAATACTGTTAATAGCGAACATACAACATATACCTCAACACCTATTGGGTCCGGTTTTATGTGCACCACCCTGTGAAGAAAGTAGTATAATGATTTTATATTGAATTTATTTTGCGTGCTTAAACTGTTTGTGAATTTGCTGTTAATAAATAATAATTTTTACCAGTAACTTCAGTTAAAACTCTTTAAAATCTTTAATTTTTAATAAAAATTAAATTTATTAAATTTTATATAACACAACTTAAATATGAATGCATTTATATCTCAAAACAAATTACTAAATTCCGTAAATTGCCAGGAAACTTATATTCATTTCATTAGTAGCTGCGTTTAGATGTGATTAAATTGTACTGTACGCCTCTTTACATATGTTTTATTCTATTTGCATTTCCTTTAAATATGACTGAGGAGATCAGTATTTTCTTTTATGATTAATTGATCAAATTTATGTTAAGTTTTTTTTTATTACTTTACAATTAAATAATATCTTTAAAAATCGACAGAAGAAATACAGGATCAGTTGAAAAGATCCCACAAATAGAAATTGATAGACACATTAGAAATTATGCTTATTAAAGAGTGGGCAACGTAGAAAGTGGAGGCTCCTGCAGTCATCAGCCAAACCGGACGAAATTGAAAGCGGAGGATGAATCAGATGCTTATGTATTTTATCCTTCGGGAACCCATTTGACAGATGGTTTGGTCTCTATGTAAATATAGTCACTGACTCTGCAGCGCTGATTGATGACTGGTGGAAAATAGCGATGCTCCTATTTTATGTTGGGACCATAAATAAGGCTTACCAAGTTTTATGAAAATCCTTTCTCTCGTTTTAACGTAATGCTTACAGAAACAGACAAACAAAAGAACATTGTTGAGGGGGAATGAGCATACGCTGCACTTAGACAAATTAAAGACCCTTTTACCAAAAGCATGGGTTTTGAGTCGATATTAGAAAAAAAAAAGCTAACAAATACTAGGGATAAAACATGTAGATTTGGACATTTAGATATTTAAGGGCCATAAATAGGCCTCCTACTAAATTTTTAAGAAAATCTGTCTAGCTGTTTCAGCGTGCTGCGCTTTTAAACAGACAAGGAAAATGAAAAGTGAACTATTCCAAGCTCAAATATTGTTTGAACATGAATTAAACTCCAATTCTGAATGAGAATTTTTTTCTTTTGTTGTATTACCATCATTCAATAAACGTATTCTGACGAAGAATCCTAATATGATTCAGTTGTTAATTATATTTAAAGTTATTTTAATCTTGGAATTTATAACTTTGGAAATTTGTTTAAAATCCCATTTTCGCAAAAGAGATTAATTTCTTTGATCGCTGATCGTTAAACCTTTCCCACCGTTTTCAGGACGGTTGTGTAAATATCTACGAAAAGCAATTACTTAGGCCAGTAAGATTTTTCCATGTAAATTGTAATAAAATTCGTAGAAGTTATAACGGATTTCGTCGTGCAGTGTTAATTTCCTTCCCAGAACTCAAAGAGTTGAGGTTGAGGGAAAACGAATTCCATTGTTATCATTTATTAAAGAATAGACTGTTACTTATTTGATTTTTTTTTTTCCCAAAAGAAAAAGCCTCATTTTTACAAACTTGTAAGTGACGTTGAATAACCGTTTTCTTTTGATCGCAATTAGATGTTCGAATACACAGCTGTGGTCTTCTGAAGACGGAAGACGGTACAAGAGATTCATAATTGATTGAAATGAACCGAAGTAGTTTTGAAAGAAATACTTTCCACGAGTGTAATTTGCTCTTTGCTGCAACGATTCCAGATCACATATTTATTTATTTATTTATTTATTGCGGAATTTATGTCAATTTTCGGAATAATTACTTTTTAGATGTTTATATGTTAATGCTAATAATGAGAAAATTTGAGAAATGAAAACGATGGATTTGCTGTCTGTTCTTTTTTGAAATCTCGACTGGAAGGAAGCGTGGAGGGATTTCTGAGCGTCCCTGTACAATGGTTGACCTTGTGTTGTGCTAATGAACGGTGATTATCTTAATTTACTTGAACAGCTTTTATATTATCTTGTGTTTGACTTATTGAGAAGCCGTGAAGGTCGTTTTCGAGGGCATTCAATCGATCTTTTTTATCCCCAAAATAAGACCTGGTCATCGTCTGTTGCATTTGGTCCCTTCCAAAAATTAAGTTAATATTAAGCGTTATTATTGGAAGCAAAGCAAACGCTGTTCCTCTTCAAAAAAAACAAAACAAAAAAAACTAAGGTAATTAAAAGCAAAGCGGTCCCACAATATGCACAATTGTATAAACAAAAATAATTAAATGCAAGACCGTTCCTTTATGTTTTATAGGCAAGCTGTAACCTAGGGGCCGCTAATACAATGCTTAGTGCATCATTTGGATATGTTAAAGAATTTATGAAACAATACGTTTGTAAATATTAACAATGACGTCCTGTTGGCAATTGTTAGTATTGTTATGTATGAAGCATCAGTATTACTACTGTGTTAATTATTATCATTATTACTAACACTCCTATGGAAAACGTTAATTTGGGGGGTCAGGGAGTGGTCCTAGAGGTCTGATTTTTTTTTACGTGGTCAGCTACTTTTTGATGCTGAACACAATGGTGAAGGTTTCATTCTAATATCTCTAACCGTTTGGCCGCTACAGAGTGTGACAGACAGTCAACACAAAAGCAGTAGCGGTTTCCTATGTTAACTATAACATGGGACCGCTAAAAAAAAGGTTCCTTATATTCTCTGTGGGTCTGAATAAGATTTTGGTTTTAAAAAGATATTGGTGTTGTCTTTGGGAAGGCGGAGTCTCCAGAGAATGCTCCGTTGCAGTATTTTGAAATCCGTTCATTGACTAATAAGAGACTTGAATGCCATGGAAGCCGTAGTTGTGTGGTATTTCCGGCTACAAAAGTTATGAAGTTTTAGCCAGAAGATATTTTAATTTGAAGAATTGTTATTCCGAAATATGGTATAACGAGGCTTCCGGTGAAATATTTTAAATGAAGTGTAATTTACCACGATTGTAGTATTCACAAAATAAAACACAGAAGAAATATCGTCGAATGTGTAATAATCACAAACAAAATTTTCAGAAACGTCGTCTTTTAAAAAGGCCACAAACAGGATTTACACAGGCTTTCTGAATGATTTCCTAAGGCGGACGAGCCTCAGACTGGCCTTTCGATCTCATTTTATCATTCTTTCTTTGTTTCTTTTTTTTTTTTAAATTACACCCTATACTGAAATTTGTAAAAAAATAAATAAATAAATAAATCTTTTTTTTTGTCAATCGAAATGAATAGAAAAACCTCTTTCGTAAAATTCTATGTTTCATTGATTGACTCAGACTAAATCCCATTCTCTTTGGCAAATTCCAAACTTTCCATTAACGTTAGATACAGTCTGAATTTATTTTTTTAAAACTGTCCTGTATAGCTCCTTATGTGTACTTTATGTGATCGAAATTATTTGTAAGTCTTACGGATAGTGGTTTGTGCCTGTATATTTATTAAAAAAAATAAACAAATAAATGTACATATGTATGTTTTTATATAGAAGAATAATAGTTACATTCGTTTCAGATTTCTCTGGACCATTGTTAGATATGTAATAAGATTCATGTTTCCTTTGTGATAATTATCATTATCGGACAAATGTACTGACCTAATAGAAACAAAGCAACTACTGTATTCATTTCATGATCTATAGACATTTTGAGAGACTACTTCACATGTGGCTATTTATTATTTAATATATGAAATTGCTTCTTAATGATGATGTAGGATATCTAAAGATGGTAGCTTTAAATAATGATAAATACAATATCTTTTTTTTTTTCTTTCTTTGTTAATTTCCATGTACTGTATTATTGATTTTTCAAAATAAATGTTGAACGCAGTGGAGAAGTTTGTGAATAACATGTTTTAATGTTCATTATTAATAAACGCACCGATATCCAATTAAGCTGGGAGTCATGATGATTAAACCCATTACATCGAAGCTCTCCTCTTTCTCTCTTAAAGCTGCTGAAGTTTCGTCGTTAAGGTAATTAGATCGATGAGGAGGTTTGCCGCCACCGCCGCCAGCTGTCGAATGCGGTAGGGTTCATTGAGTCCAGGATTCCCCGTACGTTAATGTGCCAATAACTGGTGCATCACATGTGCGCCTCGGGCAATAACACTACTGTCAAGGAAGTCTTTATATCAACTCCAATTTAGATACGGCGTATTAAAATAAAATAGGATTGCTATTTGAATAGGAAGTAACTGTTATTACCAAAAAAGGAAAGAAAATAATTCGAAACAAGATTAGTAGTGTGTAACTTGTTCATTACAAAAAAAAAAAATCATGATACTTACATACTATCGGCACCCATTTTTTACAATCGATTTTTGATATGTATTTTAAATCATTAACCCTCCAAATGTGTAATAAAAGTAGGTACTTACGTATTACCTGATATCTTTGGAAGAAAAAAAAAAGTATTTTCCTTTTAATTAATACTAGGTTAGGTTAATTGAGGTATGATCCTTTCCAGGATGTTTCGTTTGGAATTACGACGGAAAAAAAAAAATACACAAAAAATAAAGGAAAAGAAAACGCTAGAAATCTATTTAAAAAAAAAAATTATCTCGCTAGTAGGTAACCAAGCTCAGATTGTAACTTGAAAAATCGGCCAGGCCTAATTGTATATATATATATGTGTGTGTGTGTGTGTGTGTGTGTGTATATGTAAAAAACATGTACCGTGAACTGGACAAAAAAAAAATTATGGAACCTTAGTAAATGTTTCCGTATCTACGGGATAATATTTACCTTGGTATGAATATTATTTCTTAAGGCATGACTGCAAAATGTCGTCAAAAACAATAGCTTGATATTGTGGTGTGTTAAATCGGATCACCTGGTTCGTGAAGGAAAGAGGCGGAGATTTAGTTGGATCTAAACTCAATCTGAACTTGACTGGACTCGACTGTTTATTTTTGGGAGAGCATCAGTACATAGGCTATGTACATTGGTTTGTCATTGGCTGTTGTGCTTTAACAGTTCATTGGGGGTTTAAATAACATGTGATTAGTAACTGAATTTTAACTGAAGATTTAAATTACGGGCAATTATGGGAGCACAACAGCTATTGGAGAATTTGAAAATAAACAACAGAATTTGACGGTTACCGGTTTAGAATTTGAAATTTATAGTGGATTGAATTATGATTGATTAGAACATAAAGAGTAAACAGAGTAAAATAGAATACATGGAATAAATACAAATATACCTATAAAAATCATCACAATATGAATAAATAGTTAATAGTAATGGTTTCAATTTATATTTTGTGGCGCTTCGGTTGGAGAACAGCCTGCAAGAACAACATCTATTATTAATTGCCACAGTTTCAAATTGATCGCAAGATGTTGATACTGAAGGTGAATGTTGTGAGTTTTTATATTTATTAAGTTGATAGCAGTTATGCTATCAGTTTGTTGTGATAATTAGTTGTCCTAAATGTCAATTTAATAAACGAGATGATACTCTTTAAGGCAGTCGGAAGACGACCGCTGTCTTGGGTAACTGTTATCGTTTAAACACGTGTTACAAGGAAAGAAACCATTGGTCAGATCATTTATTGGTGGCATCGATGAACTCACTTTTGAACATGATTACATAATTAGTATATTATAAAGCTTGATTAGACAAATCCAAGGCTTCAGTTCAGTGATCAAGATTATTCTACGATTAGTTGAAATATTTTCATTATAACCATGTAATTATGGGACAATTTAAATTATTCTGAAATTAAAATTCAAGTCAGATCAGATTACCCAGTTTTTCTGTTATTATTAACTAAAACAAAGTTGTCACTTACTCAGGGAAATTAAGATTTCTTCTTAATAATATTTACAAACAGTATCTATGTTGATAAATTGAAATTAATTATTTCCGTTTAATTGTATGCTAGTAAAAAAAGTTGACGGATCCTGAGTTAAAAGTTTGGAAAAGCATTATACTTATCTCCATTGTGCAAATCACGATTTCAATAGAAACTAGGCCATTCCCCGTGTACACGCACTTATTTTTCTATATCACATAGAATTTGGTTAAGTAAGATTATTATATTGAAATATTGCAACGTTCGGCAATTATAGTTCTAATTGTCATTTTCGAATTACAAATAAACAGACGGATCGGAAAAAAATAAACAATCTTGAGATTAAAAAAAAAAAAAGATTGAATGCATTCAATATTGACAGGGGGAAGGGGAATGAAACATAAGTAAAAAAACAATATAAAGTGAGTTGAAGTCCCCGTGGCCTAATGGATAAGACATCTGACTTCGGATCAGAAGGTTACAGGTTCGATTCCCTTCGCGGACGTTTCATTGTCAAATTATTTCTATTTTCCATTCTCACAGGAAACTGCGCCAGACAGACAGAGAAATAACAGATTTTAGTAATATAGATTCATTGCATTTTCATTCAGGGCAATTGAGGACACATATGAAAGACACAGAGAGCCTTGAAAAGCTTGAAGACGGATCGGGTATTAGAGGAACAGCATATAATCTGTATTTTCTGTCCTCAGTACCAAGGCGATTCTCTTTGACTGGTGTTATACTCATCTCAGACTGCAACTCAAACAGTGAAGTATAGGTTCTCCACAAATGGGGTCTAGCTATTTTTTTCCCCGCTTTGTCTTCTGACAGCTTGGCTGCAGATAAGTTGGACAGTTTCCAAGTGAGCCAGCATCCCCGTAGAGACTGTATGGAATGGATTTCTCATTGGATAGCGTAGCGACCTTTTTTTATCTTAGTTGATTGTTTCGGTAGATGCTTGTTGGTTTTGGAATGAGATAAATTGATCACTTTGTGAAAAGATTTCATGGATGATAATTCAGTTGGCAGCCATTCTGTTGATGACAGAATTATCACCTGAGTGATTGACAGTCTGTGGTTAGAATGGATGTATAGAATGTTTGGCTTTTTTAATGGAACGTCTAGGATTGGACTCGTTACTACAGCAAATCAAACAAGTGATGTCAAAATCAAAATTATTCGTTAGTCTGATGGTCAATTAAAAAATCCTTACGGGAGAAACTTGAAAGAAAGAAAAAAATGTTAAAACAGACAATACAAAAGTAAATAAAGATTAAATACAAGCATTTATTTATTTTAGGAATGACTACGGCATATTATTTCTTCCAGTTGTTTGTAACATCACAGAAAATTGTTTGTCTGCTAATTATCAGGTTTCCCAGAGTGGGACAAAAGACATTTTTTTTTAATCAAACTGTTGATTGTAAATATGAGAGGGTTTTCATGAATCGTCTCACATTCTCGACAAAATTTCTAATTTTTTTTACTGTTAGAATTAAAGGTAGTGGTCGAATTTGAATTTTTTTTAGTACTGTTTTTCAGTATGTTTCCCCCCCCCCCCCTGTTGCACCAAATTTTATATAACAGTAATTAGTTGAATGCAAAATCAATTTTTTTTTCTTTTTTTTCTCTTTGGCGTGTGACCTATGAGATCGAAGCGATGGACTTGCTGCCTTAAGCCTAGTACACACTGCTAGACATGTTGCGCGATTTGTCTAAAGACCGTCTGAGACGGGTCTCGAGAAACGGTCTATAGACCGTCTAGAGACACCGTTCTTTGTCTCGTCTAGCGTCCACACTACAATGTGAATTTCTCAGTCTCATCTTCGCAGTCCACCATGGAGGACGTTGTTTTGTGTGGAATGAGTTCCTGCTTAGTGCTAATTACAAGTGAAAGAACGCGTGAAAAAAGTGAAAAAAAATATAAAGTTACAAAATATTTATAAAAAGAAAAGGAATTGGCTTAAAAACCTTATTAATAAAAAGAAAAATAAATGCTTCAAAAACTTGATAGAAAATGACCCAAAAATAAATACTAATATATGGAACTTTCTAAATAAACAAATAAATCATAAACAAAAAAATTTGAAAAATACTGAAATAGAAAAATTACTAAAATTTATGATGTAAATATCATCTTCAAAGAGTTTAAAAATGTATTTTTAAAAAAGAAAACAAATAGTAATGAAATAACAAGTTCTAATTTTAAAAAATTGAATTTCACGTAAATATTTTAAAAATTCTTAAAACAGACTGGGACGCGTCTCGCCTCTAGACGCCAAGTGACGTCCACACTGTCAAAATGTTGCGCAACATGTCTCACGTTGCATGCTGTCTCCCATTCCGGTCGGGAGACTTTAGACATGCGATTTTTGGTCTCGCAACAGGCCTGTAGATGGGGATTGGTCTCTAGACATGTCTACGTAGACAACCTGAGACACGTCTCTAGACCAAAATCGCGCAACATGTCTAGCAGTGTGTACTAGGCTTTAGTTGCTTTCGCATAACCCACAGGGGGTGAATTAAATCCGCGAAAACACAAGAAGAAGCAAGATGAAACATCCCAGCCCCGCGCCGAGATTCGAACTCAGGTTCCGACACATCAGAAGGCCGTCGCCTTGATCACAAGCCTTTGCCGGAACAGCTGCAGATTTAATGAGTTTTTTGGCACTGAACGATTCTTAAAAAAGCATCAAGGGATTCAAATGACGCTGCGATGGCAATTGTAGAAACTTTCACCTAATTTATTTTTCCTTGATAAACTTTTAATCAGCAACAATAACTTAATAATAATAATAAGAAACCCATATTAATACCGTGTTGAAATGTAGAAAATTCTCGTAAAGCATTTAAACAATTTGTATATCATCCCTTGACAAGTCGACGGAAATTTTGTTTTTAGTTTGTTTGAAAACGTCGATTTTATATTGAAGAACATCAAGTACAAATTCTCTAAAGAATGAATAGACTGTCTTATCAGAGATACCTTTATTCATTCGGATCCTCAACATATAAAACCTCAAAGACAGACAGATTACTCTTTATTGTAGGAGATTAAAAATAATAATAATAACGACAGGGTTTTTCTTTTTACAAGGTAGTAGTATTTTCTGAGGTAGAATGTAAATTTTAAAAATGAGTAGCATTGATAAGTAGTGGGAGAATTTGAATCTACAGCTGCTCTAAAACCGTTTTCTGGTTAATCTTAGAGACTTGACGATCATGAAATGTTTAAACTGTAACAAATACTTCGCAAGGAGTTGAGTTCGTTTAATATTGCCTTTCCTCAAAATAAATTCCATTGCAACGACTGTTCATTCAGTGTAGAAAATGTAAAAATATAAGTAAGAACACAAGGAAGTCGAAGCCCTCTTCAACAACAATAGTTTGATCAAAAGAAGATAAATTGAATAGCAGTGTTGTAGATTGTGGAAATTCATCTGAATGGGAAGAAAAAGAAGATAACTTCCTTAAACTTATTTTTCTTAAAAATGTTGCGGTGTTTTTGGTTATTTATCAAAGTTATGAAAATACACCAGAAAAGGTCTGTGTATTTGTAAATTGTAGAATTCACAGAATACTTTCTAGTGCATTTTTTTCATTTTACCTTAAAACGCCCACGTTTAAAAATTCTCATCAAATCACGCGCAACAAAATGAATTAGCCTGTATTTTGAGGTTTTATGTGATGTCAGTCCAAAATCATCGCTTGCCATCAATGAGAGTTAATTGTTTCATTTCTAATAATTTCCTACGGAACTATTTCACCTTTCTATGTAAATTTTTCTACAAGGATCCACAAAGAGACATTTTCTAATCATTAGATCGTTTTCTGTCCAAAAATTTGCATACCAGGTTTCAAAAGTGGTCTTTCAGTAGTTCAGAAGTAGTTTGGAAAGGTTAAAGCCTAGCAATGCAAACTTGATTTTCCTTACTTTCATTAGGAAAAATCCCAGCGCTGTTATGGTGGGTGTAATGAATGTACTTGTGACATTTTAAACCTTCATACTAATCAAGGACATTTTTAGTTCGACCGGCGGATATCTAAAATGAATGGGAAAAAAAATGCAAGTCATGTTTATATAGAATTTAATAAAACTTGAGAAGTAGGGAATTTTCATAATTTATCATTTAATTTCATTTTGTCATGTGTGTCTCTGTATATGCAGTGATTAGCAAGGCTTTACAAGGCTTCTTTTTCTTTTTGTGTGTAGGTGGTTCTCGTACTTCTCCGATGCTGATTTTGCCCGGTCTGGTAACATTGCCACTCAGACAGTTGTTCTGGACAGAGGTCCAATGTCTCTTCATTTCTCATTAGAAGCACAACTGAGACAACTAGGGCTTCCAACGAGTCTTCAGAAAGGTAAGAACCACATTTTGTTACTGATCTAGTTGCTAGGAGATGGGATTTCTATAGAACTTTCATTACAAAAACAGTAATGCTGTATATTTTATTTTGTTTTATATAAATGCTTACTATTAACATTACATTTATTACATAGTGTAGTCTTAAAGAATTCCAAATGTCTTTATGTTGATTCGTTGTGTACTTGAATGTTAATGTTACTGTTGTAATTGAGGTGGATTGTAAGATAACTTATTTCAGAATTTCATTATGAAACATCTTATTACACGAGCGAAGTGAGTCTCTCTATTTCTAACTAGATCACATTTTGTGAACCGTTTTATTCAAAATTCACAGTGGCTAAAAATATGTAGAAATGGTTTCAAGAATGGTACATGAATGGTTTCATGACATTGCTGATGTTCCGTGGATGCAGTCACTGGTAGCAAGCGCCACAACAGCCCCGAGGTAGACAATTCGAACAGTTTCAATATAATTCATTTCTGATCAATAAATCAACTCATTATTAAATTGAAATGAGATAGCTTTTATTCTGCGGCTTCGTACGACAAAGTGACCATATCTACAAATTATATACAAATGATTGTTTAATTATAATACAATTCAATTTTTAAATTTTATTTTACTAAAATTTATCGTTTTTTTTTCCTCCTGAACTTCATTTTAAAAAAATGTACTAAAAAAATGGGCCAAAAAAAAAAAAAAAAAAAAGCACAGCACTTGAAACAAGAATAGGAAAAATCAAAAACCAACAATAAAATAAACATTTCGAAATTTTTTTTTTATTTCATATTCTGCCTTCACCTAATAGATTCTGTTTTTATCGAAGTCTTACAATAATGATTTTACCTAAGAGTAATATTGAAGTGGATACAGATTTTTTTATTCTATTTATTATTATTATGTTTGTATGTTTCAAACCTTGGGTTTCCCCAGCAAAAACAATATGGCGGGTCAAAGACCAAAGCACATATTGCCAAGTGTAAAAACGTGTGCAACGATGATTAGGGATGTGTAGTTGTGTCCATAAATTTCCTAACTATGCGTGTTGTGTTGAGTACCACAGCCTTCTGCAGTTGTGCATAAGTGTTTTTATGAAGTCCTAGTGTGCTGAGACTGTGGTGCAATGTCTGAGGCACCAGACCAGTGACGGACAGGATGATGGGTACAACACGTACTCGATCCTGCTTCCACTGCTTCTGGAGCTCGTGTGCTAGATCAGTGTATTTACTGATCTTGTCTGCGTGAGTTTTCTGCATGTTCTTGCTGATAGGCACTGCAATATCAATGAGATAGGTCTGTTTGTCGACCTCATCAACAAGTGTGATGTCAGGTCTGTTGTGATGTATGGTTTTGTCTGTGTGAATGGGGCATTCCAGTACAGTTTATTATTATTATTATTTTCATTGTTCTTGTACAAAAATGAATAGTTTGACGAAGCAGTGAGGAAAACATCATCTTGAATATTTGCTCAATGTAATGGCACTGGATTATTTTGATGGTTAATTAGCAAAATACCTGTGATGTTTCGCGCAGATTAAGAAAAAAAGATATCCTTATGAGGAGAAAAAGAAATTGTAATTGTGAGATCACTTCGAACCTTTCCCAGTTGGTAAAAATGAATGTTATATTGGTTTTTTTATAACCAGGAAATCCTGTAGATGTCAAATTTCATCTAGATCGGAGGACATAAGACTTCTTTCTGTCCCTTTCTGTCTTTCTCCACCCCTTAGGGGAAAAATTGTCAGGGCCTGAGAAAAACATTTCACCCAATTCTAAAAGAAACCTTAAAATTTAAAGTTTCTAAATTTAAATTTTTATAGTTAATTACCATAATTTTTCCGCTGTTAGTTTTGAGCCAGTGAGGACATCTACTTATTACAGAAATCTTATATGTATTTCTTCATTTTGTAAGAAGTACAGTCGGACCTCGATATAAGGTCACCCCGCGTATAAGGTCACTTTTCTAAAGTCCCGGCTCATTGAATAGGAATTCTATGATATGGATTATCGGGTATATGGTCAGGTCTTAAATATAGTAATTGCATATAAGGTCACTTTTATCTGTGATCTCATAAATGCAGCTGTGCTATAGAAGGGGAAAGTGAATACGTGAGAATTGATGATGAAATTGCCACCACTTCTCAAGCTTCGATTTCCGAAATTGTTTCGCAAATTTTAGATTCCAGTGCATTAGAAAGTGAGGATAACGACAGTGATACTGAAAGTGAAGCGGTGACACAAGTAAAAGCGCTCAGAGCATTAAATGTCGTAAGACATTTTTATACGAGCCATGAGGGAGCTGAAGAACATTTTCAGAGACTACAAAACTTAGAAAAACATTGTACAAAAGATGAAACCAAAATTGCGACAGTCCTGCATTATGGATTATTTTAAGTAAGGTCAGTTGTATATCAGTACTTTGCTTGAGCATACTAGTACTATTTGTGTACAACTTTATTCCGAATTAAAAAACTTTAAAAATAATTTCTTTCTGATTCCATTAATTTTAATTGGTTCAACTAAATTAAAAAAAACTGTAACCTTAACTGATATTTTTGTACGTATTAAATTTTACAAAGAATTATGCTGTATTAATATAATGGTTATTTATTGACAAATGCGTATGAATCGGTTATAAGGTCATCCCGCTTATAAGGTCACTTTCGGGAGGTCCCAAGGGGTGACCTTATATCGAGGTCCGACTGTATATGTTTTCCGAGTTTGACGTTTCTAACTTAAGCAGTTTCCAAGATACGCGTACCCTTCAAGTCCCTCTTCCCCCTGCTCTCCCCTGTTCATTCTTCGGGAATTTTTTATCTTGGGAAAACCGTTGAACATATATTTCTTTATTTTTAAAAACAGTATTTTTCCAGTTTTTAGCTGAAGCTGTTTCTGAGATTTTAGTTTTCCATCCCCGTTTTATTCTTTCCGTTTGCCCTTTGCTTTTCTTTTTTTTGAAAAATCATTTATCATGTATTTCTTCATTTTTTTTTTTTTAAAGATAATCCCGAAGTGAATATTTAGTGCTTATTTAAAAAAAAAAACTTAATTAAGAATACCATTTTTATCAATTGTCTCTTTCTATGGATTTTTATCTTGAAAAGAATCAAATGTTCTCATAAGGACTAAAGTTTGTTGGAAACTTGTTTTAACCTATTTTTATTGTTTTATTGTTCGTTTCCGAAAACATGAATTTGTGATGATTTATTTAGCAAAAAAGATTTGTCAGTTTAAGAAGACAGAAATCAATCAAAGAAAAAAATGGAAAAAGTTTTGTTCTTAGAAATAGGGGATCTCTGCTTAAGATCAAGTCTATTGAGACAAAAATCTTATGTAAAAGTTACTTTAAATTTAAACGATTTTACTTTGCAAGTATTACTATTTTCAATAGTTGATGATTTATCACGGATCACTATGTAATTGAGAAGCGCCGATAGTTTTTAGTATTTATCTGTTGGTATCAGATGTTTTCGTGAATACTTCTGTCTAGAATGCAAGGTGTTGATTAGAAGACTTCGCAATAAATCAAATTCGAAAGATATTTCGCGTTCTCTAAACATATTTCACGTTGTTTAAATAACAAGTACATTCCAGTGACAAAATTATTTGCTTGACCTACATTTCAGTTTGCTAACTGAATTAAAAAGAGAAAACATACATGAAACGCAATAATTCTAGTTCCGTTTCAGATCGATTCAGAGAAACTGATTTAGCCCCCCCCCCCCCTTCCCCTCATTAGCCCCACTGTCTTAAAGCAGCTACCGGTTCAGTTGCGTTCACAATCGATCGAATAGTTTTGTTTGGTGCTGATGGTCCGTCTGGTTGGGTTGGTTTATACTCTTGGGACCAAAGAGCAGAATAGTTAGTTTTAGCCCTGTCTAGGCGTTGGCTCCCGGCCAGAATCGATACGTACAGCCTGAGTCACGTCTGCAGTTGCTTCTACTGCGGCGGATCCACCAGCTTCTTCTTCGTTGGTTTAAAAAGAAGCGCCCCCCCCCCCCCCCCCCCCCCAGTGGTTTCCGACACCAAGTCACTTTTTCATTAGTTTTCTGGAACATGTAGGGATTTAAAATAATGATATTGTGAATAATATTCGTTTGAAGTGAGGTTCATACTTATTAATCTAACACCGTTGCCAGGAGATATTTTTTTGTTTAGGTTTCTAGGAATTAAAAAATAATTTATTAAGGTGTTAGCGTGTAAATTGACAATATTAAACGTTATTAGGTAATTAAATACTATTTAGAAGTTAATTATAATTAAAGTTACTTTGAACGCAGGATGCTGCAGGTGGATTCGTTTTAGTTTGTTGTAATTGTATTTTTTTTACCTGTAACTGTTTTAACAGTGTGTTAGTTTTAACCTTTTAAATCTCAAAATCATGTTCTCTGTAATGCTTCTGTTATTTGAAATTGGATCGAGTTATTTTTGAAAACTTTAATAATATTGAATTGAATACGGAATTAAAATGAAATTCAATGTGCGTTTCTTCATTTCGAGTTTTATTTATGTCAAACTTGATGGAATGATAGGACAGCTGTTTCGAGTTCCTT
>JAFIDM010005346.1:3984900-4005931 GCA_023159025.1 Thereuonema tuberculata
CAAATACAGTTTTTGAAGTGTGTGTATACCGTGTATTTATACTAATCTAACTATCCATACCAATATTTCATTTAGAAAGTATCAAGCCGTTGGATAAGGATTTTTCAAAATACTCTCACTTTTAGCGGCCCCTAGGTTACAGCTTGCCTGTAAAACAGCTTGCCTCTTGCTTTTATGCTTGCTGGATGCCACACTCTGTAGTGGCCAAACGGTGAGAGATGTTAGAATGAAACCTGCACATTGTGTTCAGCTTCAAAAAGTAGGTGACCACGTCCAAAAAAAATGAGACCTCTAGGACCACTCCCTGACCGGTAGTTGGGGGGGGGGGGGGCAAAAGTGGTCGCTTTCGATAAAGAGGAAAACAGCGATAGACATTCTCCCAATATCGACCCTTCTGAACACAATGGTTGTGGTCACATTTTTGGAAATTGTGCATATTATGGGGCCGCTTTGCTTTTGTCACTGTCTAAAAGCATTAATTAGCTTGTTTCCTTTTACTTGACAAGCTCTAACATAAACTCTGGATTGTAAATTTATATAAATTATTGAAAACTATGAAGGAAACCCATTCTTTTTGTTTGGTTGGATGGTCTGTGAGGGGCAGAGACCAATCAAAAGTAAAAACCCACTCGAAAACGAAAAGTCGACTCCTTTTTATTGATTTATTTTTATTTTATTTTTTGGGGGTGGGAGATTGGTAATTGTATGTTTTTAATTATACTTTTTCTGAATTTTTTTCAGATTATAATGAATAAAACTTGCAAAACCTTATAATGTTTCACCGAAGCATCCATTTTTTGTTTTATTGTGAGAATGTTCTGCCATCAATTTGATTTACCGCCAAACAGAACTGATGGAGGCCTTCCTAATTGATCTGGAGAACGACCAGTTGATGGAGATTTTCCCGCCATCAAATAATTTACACACATCCATTTTGTCAGATCCTGAAGGGATGCGTTAGTGAATGATTTTGTCGCTTGTTTGTCGTAGTAAAGCATTAAGTTATCCGAGTGAATGGTAGAGAAATGTTAGGATGACCATCGAATTCTGGCTTTTTACACTTCCCATTCACAGAGGCTTGTCTGCAAGGAGTAACTAGCTACTACAGGGTAACTTTTAAAAAAATATCTTCGGAGAGAGTGTTATCGAATGATTTTTATAACGAAATGTCAAATCAAATGCCATATCCCTTCATCTGTAATCAAGATCACCCAAAGCTATACATCCTATTTACCTGAAATTTGTAAGTAGTAAAGTTATAAACTGTTAAGTAGCAAAGATTGTTATAAAGAAGATCCCTAATGATTTGGTACATTTTTGACCAACAGATAAGCTACTGGCAAAAATTTGCCAAAATGTTTTTATATTCAATTTCAATACTACTGTGGTATTGGAAAATAAAAATATATGCTTTTGATACCGACTCCACCACAGCCCTGGTAAGATTCTTTTCCTAAAGAATCAGATATTCTTCTCGAGAATCCTTTTTATTGTAATAATTGAGTGAGGTTTATTTTTAATATCTGCTGAAATGACCTCGGGAAAGGCTTAAGTAACTTGGAGAAGGGAAGCCTTAATCCTACTATAATAGACCTAAGGGATTGTTTTAAGCCCAAACAAACGACTCAACTAAGCTTTCTGGTGATGTGTCTTTAAAAAGCATTAACTAAAATACGTTGAATGAAGAAATGATTAATTTTGTTTGGATTTATATTTCTATTCCAGGGTTTTCTTGATTTCTGTTCTAAGATGACATCGCCTGTTTTCGTTAACCCTAACCCGACTTTTAATAATTTTCGCGGAACCACTAATTTGAAAAAGACGACGACTCTGTGTACTTGTAACTCCCTGCATCATTCTAAACCTTTGTAGCAGTAAACGTTTTCATCCATATCTTCATTTTAAAAATACAAATTCATTTTAGCTGAGATAGAATTTTATGTTTAAAATCGTTTTAGTCATCTTCAGTTCTGTTATTGCCTACTCTTGAGACTTTTGGATTAAAATCAGAGTAATTGATATGATTTAGTTTTGGTGTCACTTTGTCAGATGAAAGACACACGTGAAACTCATGTCCGATCTGTAATGAAAGCACCTTGAGTGGTGTTCGCATTCTTCACTGATTAGTAATGCACAATTAATAAATATACTTCATAGGAAATGCAATAGTATTTATTTACTTATTTTCTTAAGTATAAATAATCGGTTATTAAAAATATACTTTGAATTGGATCCGGAGTAGTTGTATTAACTCATCAATTACTTAATTGTATTTCATTGAAGGAATCAAAGATGTATTTCATATTCAGATACCAAGAATATTTTATTCAAAGAGGAAGCTGAGATCATAGATATACGTTTAGATTATTAAAAAGAAAATCCAGTTGATTTGTTAAATCAATTAGGTAAGAGTTGGAGACCAAAAAAAAAAAATACGCTGTCATTAAGGGGAATGCTGACGATTACGCAAAGGGATTTATCATAGAAAGCTAAAATTGTAATAAAAATTACTGAAATTACAGAAATTGACTTTTTATTTTTATCTAATTATCATTTTTATTTATTTGTTTTTATAAATAAACTCCAATTGTAGAGACAATTGATGAAACAGAATGAATGGTTTTAATGTTAGATTATCACTGTCTTTTCGAGTCGCTAGAGCCGACTTTGAGCACGTTTTTCAAAGACTTGGCAGCGATTTTAGTTGGTGCTGCACAACCAACTCGAGTCGGCCAACTCGGGAAAGTTGGTCGGAATTACAAATCACAGGGCAGCGTTGGAACACGTCAGTCATGACGTCACGCCCATGGAAAGAAATGGCGTCCATAAACAATTATCACAGCTTCGAATCGACGACAAGCGAGTATACAATGAATATCAGAGTATTGCGAGTTTATTTCATACATAAATAAAGTTTATACGGAAATGCAGTAATTGTATGCGGCAGAATTTATCAGAGAGGTTTCAAAACCTCGATTATTTCGGATTTTCCACAGCTGCTGGGGGAATCGCATTGAATTATGGGATTGCTGCTATCGCGGCGGACTTCATTTGCGAGTTGGCTGGTGTTCTAGTCTGACAAAATCGGACCAACTCGGAATTGACCAACTAAGTTGGTGCAAAATTGGATGGTGTTAAGAGAAGGGGCTTTTTCTAGAACACATTTTGTTAGAAAATTATGTTGAAATAGAAATGGATTAAAAAGTTCGATGTAAATGCAGTCATAATTTTCGATTGTGATTCGTGTATTTAGTTGTAAGATAAAGTAGATGTGATTTTGTTTGAATTGTGAATTATTTCATTCTTTCTTATTCCCTGGAATCTTGTATTACAATTTATTTTTGAAGCCTCCTTGTCAAATCGATCTTGGTGTGTATGTATTTTCGTAACTTTTGAAGCAGCGGATGGTCTTCTTGAATGTTGGTACAGTGGAACTCCGCTATTCGTACACAATCCGTTCCAGGAGGCAGTTCGAATGGCGATTTGTACGAATGGCGAATCATTTTTTTCACATAAGATATAATGTAAATTGGATTAATCCGTTCCAGACATACAGATGATTGCTTATATAAACCTTTGTAATAATATGTTAAGCCTAAAATACATAAAAACTATGAAAACAATAAATATATAGGCCTCTATTATTATTTCTTTCTTTTTCAGTATAGGCGATATGGTTGATTTCGCCATGCCATACTGAGTTGCCAGGTCAGAGACACGAGTTCCACTTTCAAACTTCGCAACGAGATCTTTTTTCAATTCAATTGTCGTTCTCACTGCTTTCCTTTTAGGCTTAGTTGAATCAGTAATCTTTTTTGGACCCATGGCTGCACTATTTTCAATAAAAATAACAAAAAAATAACAATAAAATATCACAAAGTTTCATGAAGCTTGCGTGGATAATACGTAGCGTACGGAAGCTAGCACGAGACTGAACTGAAGCGACCGCGTGGGGCGGCCAGTAACAAGGTCACGCTGTCCGAATCGCGAGCAAGCGTACGAATGGCGAGTTCAATTTTACTTGAAAAAGTTGGACGAATGGCGGGGTTCCACTGTATTCCTATTTAGGCGTACGATAAAACTTTTTTTTATATATTAATATTTTTTTCTATGTTGATTCTTTTCGAGAGAAGCAGTTCACGAAGAGAACAAGAATTCCTATAGAAGAACGTTTACAATCTGCCTGATTAGATGAGATTAAAATTTATCTGATCGGAACGAAAAGAAGGAAGATTTGAGTTTTTTATTTATTTATTTTTATTTGCAGAAAATGGAGTTTAGTTTCTTTTATTCTGTTTGTTATTGAGCAAATATAATTAAAATGTAAACATTGATTTTTTTTTTCCACTCAATAATTTGAAGGAGGCCATTTTACTTGGGATTCAATAACATATTCCATCTTTTAACATTTAAGTTTTGTCTAATGTTTTTTTTCGTTAGATTTAGTGATTTGATTTTTATTTACTTGTTCACTGGTCAGTGAAATCCTTTCTTCATTCATTTAATAAAAGCATTTCAGTTACCATCTGCTTTTTACTTTCTTTACTTGGTCTGAAGTCGGAGCATGTTTTCCACTTAATCTACAAAAACTGGTGGAAGTTGAGAATTATTATTATCATTATTATTATTTCGTCTCTTGTATAATTTATTTGAATATTATAACTTTGACTCACATTTTGTTTTAAGTATTTTATAATAACGAGTATATTTTATGGAAACTGCACTTCCTTGGAAGAACGACTGTTAGTAGGGCAATTGTGGAGAGAAATTATTGGCCCAATTCGATAGCAATTTAAACATTTACTGTTCATTTTTAAAATCATTTGAAATAAATGAACTGAAGGAATTAAAAGAAAAACAAAGCTTCACTTTTTTTTTTTTTTTTTGGTCATATCAATTTTTTGCGTTAGCAGCAAAGTTGGCTCATAGTCATATTTTTTTTATTGGAAATCAATTGGATGTTATTACCTGAATCAATCAATCGGTATATCTTATTCACAAGGACATCACTGAAGCAGTAATTTCACAAGGGCATTTATTTACCTGGTTTATGCTTACAAGAAAATGGTGACTTGGTCAACTTTCCGCACGGCTTCTACATTGGAGAAGAGCTTAGCTATCTGTTATAATCCTCACCCCGTTTATCCTTCTAAGTAATTGATGTTATTGTGACATAATGACGTCAGCAGAATGGCGAGCCATTATTTTGACGAGAACGATTTCGATTTTTTTTTTCTCTCTCTCAATGGATAGAGAGAAGGTGGGGATAAACTATCAATTCATTTCATCAGTTTGTAGTGGTTAATGTAATTAAATTGGATATTATTTGATGTCAACTCACCTTTCTTGAAAATTAAAAATTTTTAGTGAATGCTGGAATAAATAATTTTAAAAAAATCGAACATTTAAAAGGGTCAATTTTTGTTGCGATTTTTTGTTTTTGTTTACTTAGCTAATGTTGTTTAGGTATTTTACGTTTTGTGTCCGATTTTTAATTGAATACAGTTGAATCCCATTGTAACCCTTTTTTAAGGGCTGGTGACTTAAATGAAAGGACCTATTACTGCTTCTCTTTTGCAGAAATGGTTGCTATGGAGACGAGTAGATAAATACAGCATTTGTGGCACCTGCTGAGCGGCAAAAGCAGCTCCATTGATCTTCTTCAAGAAATAGGACTTTCTGTTTCTCATTTAAGATTATCTAATAACAGAATCAGTTATTGCAGCCGAATACGATGAATTTTCACATGAGCACCATCCGATAGGTTTAGGCTGAAGAGGACGGCAGCCCTTTCGTTAATTCCCATTTTTATAAATCGTTGTGTTTTTATTAAATTGTTGCTTCATTTTGAAAATTAATTATTCTTAAGGTGATTATTTTTCAGGTAACTTTCGTTAGATCTGTAAAAAGAAATTTAGAATAATAATAATGGAATATTTTCGAAGTTTCGAAATAAAATAAACTTCACTGAAATTTGCCAAGAATAACTTTTTGATGTTGCAGAAGAAAAATGTGGCGATTGATTGACAAGTAGGCGAGTTCATTGTTATCAGGAGAAGGGGAGATGGGAGTAAATTCAGTTCATTGTTTCAGGCAATATATTTTTCATGTGTGTGTGTCTCTTACAAAACGAAGCGAAAATGAAACATCAAAGAATTTTATTAGCCCTGAGTCATCGTGTGACGAAGCACAAATGAAACGGTGACGTCATCGGAACAGGGCTGCAAGTAGTCGGTAATTTCCATGAGGAGAGGGAAAGTTAAAAAGACTCAGAATAGTAATAATAGTAATGATTAACTCGACTGATTTCACTGAATGACATAACGTCTTCCCCCAGAATCCGAAGAAAATGAAAAAAACAAAATAAATAAGTGATAAAAATGACCTTTATAGCTTTGGAATTGGTTATTTCTTAGGAAATGGTTGAATGCAAGTTAACCTACTTCTTAGTATTTCAAAATTCTTTTTTTTTTTTGTTAATGATAGAAACTTAAGTAGATCATTTTATTTATTTGAATTGAAAGTTAAAAGCTAAATTGTTGTAAAATCGTGTTAGTGAATTGTGCAATGGTTTATTCTTGACTGTGATGAAGGGAACACAGTCTCTCTCTTGTTTTACTTTTAATGGAGCTCTTAGTAAATAATCTCATTTATCGATGATCTGTTAACGCCAATAACGAATCACAAAGAATTCATCTTTATAATTTTTTATTCTATTTTTGTTTTGAACTTTTAATCACTGACCTTTATCATGACGAATTTTTTCTTTCATTTTTTATATATGTATAAACTTAGAGATTTTGGTAGAGTTTTTAGGATTTTTATTTAAAAAAGAAAAGATAAATTTTATTAAATCATCTTAGCATTTCCAAAATATTAAATCTCGTGTGAATTTTCGAGAGTCAACTAGGAAGGAAAAGGTGGAAAGAAGGGATAATGATTTCCCCTCTTTTGTCCTTTGTTTCCTTATAAATAAAACACGTGTTCTTGAGTTTATTTTCTCTAATCCAGACAGAGAACGCCTGTGCCGACTAAGAACTCAGTTTATTCGTGGGTTTTAATTTAAATGTCACTATTTACAAATAATTGACAGTTGGAATTTGGTTTATAGTTTACAGTTTTTTAACTGTGGCTAGTTTTAAACTATTAATAAAGTTACTGAATAAGCTAAGTAGGTAATGAAATCATTAAAAAAATTAAAGCCAGTTTTAAAGGACTGAGATTTTCATGACATACCATTTTTTTTCCATTGTTAGTTTTTATTTAAAAAAACAAAAATACTTCTACTAAATCTTTGTCTTGTAAACATTTTAACATTTATAGGTCCACATAAATGTAGTCATTATTGTATATATAAAGAAAATTATCGATTTTTTTTTTTTTAATCCCTGAATATCATTTATTCCGTAAATATTGTCTTTGATTTGTATGTTACTTCTGTCAAAATACAGAAAGCGATTCGATAAAATTGAAATAAAAATGATAGTAGTAATAACAATTAAAAATACTTTATTAATGAAAAAAGTTAATGCTACTATTATTATTAAATTCAATTAGTTTTGACTATTTCAATTTAATTTTCATTTTAGTTGTAACTATTTCCAAGTTTTCTGTAAAATCTGAAGTAATTCATAGAAAACCATGACGTATCAGTGATTCATTGCTCCATTAATGGAATCCTTTCTTTTTTTAGTCATTGCAAAATAACATCAAAATCACTGAAATCAATTACGCCACTTACGGTTACGTGGAAGCGAACCATAACGCCCTATTTTCTAACGATGAAAGTGCAGATTGTCTTAAAAGAAAATAGAAACGTGTTATTTTTGTAGGCGTATCACATAATCTTAATTTGCTTCATTTTCTTTTCTTTATTATTTTAAAGGTCAGTCTGTCAATGAATAAATACCCATTCGTTCCAGTTGATCGAACTCTCAGTGAAGCAGTCATTGAGTCAATATTTTCTCCAAACTATGGAGCAATTAAAGGTGATTGTTTTGTTTTTTTCCTCACAAAACCAATAATCAATTCTGTATTTCCAATAGCAAAATTAGTGAAGAGTACTTCACTTTCCAGTTTATGATTTGTTGTTATAAAAGTATCCAATACACTGTTATCATTATACTGATAAATTGGGGAACAGAGCACAAAGATGGCGATATAAAACTATGGTTAATAGTTACTGTTACCGTCGATTTCAATAAGCACAAAATCTGGCTTAAAATAGTTGCGGTCAATTATCCTATTATTCTTATTACTTTACAGAGAAAATGTTTTTTCGTTGATTTTAAATTTCTGTAGCCTGTAACACGACCTTCGTTGATCTGTGCTATTGCCAAAAATTACCCAGATCGGTTCAGAGTTTTTGTCAGCAGAAACAAAACCCTGGAAAACTTTAATACCGCTCAATAGATGTGAAGTTGTTTTTATTATTTTTTTTTCTGGGTTTATTCCTCAAGGATTTTGGAAGTACCTCCTTCCTAAGTTCCTTTTTTTAATATCAGTGTAATTAAAGTTATAAAATAGTAGTTAGTAGCCTATATTTTCATAACATTTGAATAGTATAATTTTAATTTGGCATATAAACGCAAATTTTGGTCCTTTTATGAGTTTTAGAATGTATTTTGGCAAATAACATAAATAAGGGCATTTTTTTTGTTATATTTTAGGAGTTTTTCTCGGATATTGTATTAGAGAATCTGCTGGGTTCTGTAGCAATATTTTTATTTATTTATGTAAACATATCAGCGATGTCTTTTTTTTTGGTTGGATCAATTGTTTTATAGGTCTTTTTTTTGGTTAAGTTTTTAATTTGTTAAGTCCTAAATGTGTATTGTATTGAATACATAATGCCTAATAGTATATATTAAATACTGTAATCGAAATAGAACAAAAAAAAAAAAAAATTATGATGATAGTTTACAATGGATTTTTCTAAATAAAAGCTTTTATTCTGTCTATTCAGATGAGACCTTTTAACTTTATTATTTGACCGGAATTGCTTTAGGGACGCGACCGACTTTGAGTAGTCAACAGCATGAATCATCGTCAGTTGTAATGATTAATATAGATAATATACAGCACTGATTAAATAAAATAGATAATAATAGCATTTTTTGTTTTCATTAATGTAAACATTGATCGTTAAAAAAAAAAAAATCACTTATTGCCTAACATCTATTAAAACTTTGTTTTTCAATGGTCTACTGTAGTATTTACGACGATAGTTAACAGTAATTAAATAATTGAGAATGGTAGTAAATGAAATTTCAAAGGAAATTATCGCAAAATGAATGAAACTTTTTTTACTGCATCACTTTTCCCCCCAATTAAAATGCTATCCATTTCTTCAATTTTCTTACATTTTTTATCCTAAATACATGATCGTATTACAAATTGTATTTTAAGCCAAACTGAAAACAATCGAAATCCGTCTTTAGTTTCGGAGAAGAAAGTGAACTTGAAGCTTCGTAAGTCACTTTTGTTCCTGACCAGAACACAATGGATATGTAATCCCATTTATTAGGACATGTCAACACTCCTTGTGAGCAGAAAATGACCAAAATCGGTAAAGTAGTTTCGACGGCGAAAACTTCAATTTTCTTTTGGAGTCGAGTAAAGAGTTATTCTGCCTCCACTAGTAAACATGATTGTATCTGAATAGTTGCTGTAATTAAAATACAAAATGCATAGAACTACCACCTAGAGAGGTTCTTATGATTTGAGATCCTGTAGCTGAAATCAGAATCCTAGCATGCAATAACTGATTCGAAACTTTTAAAAACGTGGAAGCATTGGAAGATCCTTTTATTGTAGATGGATTCTTTTCTTTATCGGTTTTCTTCTTGTTTTTACATGACAATGCTTCTAAGAACATCGAAGAATCCTAAAGTATGATATTGTGACAGAATGATTGATTAGAAAGCCACTGAGAGGAAAATCACAAGTTTGTACATGACAATGGAATTTTTTAGATTTCGTTGTGTTGAACAGTCATCAGCACAGTTTGGCATGTTTGCAAATTGTACCAAAAGACGAACTGAACCATCTACATTATGTCAGTAGTTATTAATGGGACTTTGTTATACTGAGACATTCTCTATTTTCTTAATTAAAACTTTAATTATTTTTTAAGCTTAGTTGTTTTGGCAAGTGCTATTTAACTAATGACAAAAATAGATGCAAATGGTGAGAATCGTCCAAGATTTTGAAATTAGAGGTGTTGGCAGTTTGACGTCCATGAAAGAGACTTATATTATGTGATGTTTTGTTGAGTGTACTATTTCCTGATAAATTTTGGTCATTGTTTGTAACTCTTCTGCGCGTGATTTGGAATCTTGTGACTGGCAATGAATTGTTCCTATGTCAGCGCTATTTTTCGCAGGTAGTTTTTATATTAAAATAAAACAAAAATACAGCAATTAAGTAGAGTAAGGTTTAATTGAGAATGGGATGTAATACTGGTCTGATAACATTTCAAATATCCGTTGAAAGACAGAACTAGGATACTTTCACTTTTCTGGTGGAATTGGTGTACAATTCACTTGTTGATGGGTTTGGACTTGTGATTTTCACCTACGAGCTCAGTTTCCTCCATAAGGTTTATCACTTTCATTAAGCGCATTGTACATAGATCCGATGGCGGATCTAAAAATCGGACGTGTTCTATTTCACTTAAGGGTTTCCTTAAGACGAACATTCATTTCGGAGAATTCACTGTATTTCAAACCACGGCTTCTGTGTCTTTGTACTTCTTAAAATCAAAGCAGCGTTTAGGTTTCTAGGTTTTTAGGTGAACGATCTCTTTTTCGTAAACGATCTCTTTTTCGTAATAATTCACAATTGCATCAAGGGTAATGTTTTTCTCAATTCCTTGAGATTTTTGGTGCTGATGCAAATCCTTCAGTGAATGGAACCCATGTTGTTTTTCTTTTAAACATCACATTTTTAATTCTCTGTATTTTGTAATCTTATTTTTTTGTAGATCACGGCTTAAGATATAAATTAGGATTGCTTTCTTGCAACTACATTTATTGGAATCGAAAGATCCATTATCTGTTTCATTGGAACGTTGTTTTCACTGGTTGGTTGATGTTGGTAATAATAAGAGACTGATGTAATGAATTGGTTTTGATGTAGATTCAGTTGGTGTCAGTTCATCCTCCGTTGTGATGTATTGATTCATTTGCTAGCCTACATTGTATTATTATTATTTTAAGTAGATTAAATCTATTCGTTCCATAGAAATAAATAATTTAAATTTTTCAGTTTTGATAGGGATTTTTTTTTATTTGACTAAGAACTTTTCCCAGTAATTTTTTCGCAAGATAATTTAGTGTTTATACGATTTTATTCCAAGCACCGTTCCTAAATGAGTTCTTCTCTAATTAAACGCAGATGTTTTGAATGGAATGGTTCAATTTGACCTACATTGGGTCAGTGATGGAGCCATCCAACGCCGCACCGACCTTCAATGCTAAAAGGTAGATTCCATTACCGTCAAGAAAGGTGGAAGGCAGCTACTCTTCGCCATTGGTTTATTGGTATTTTTTTTTTTAATTATTTTTCTTCCTTGTTTTTTAAACCCCTGTTCGAGTGAATTAGCCTTCCCCCTATCAACAGAATGGACTGTTCCCACGCGGTTTCCTTAGCAAAATCAATGGCAACCACTTCTGTGAAATATTAGGTTTTCATCGGCAAATAAATGGATCGCTACAAAATATCGTCCATTTCATTTTCTTATTTCCCCTTTCCAAATTTCTTTTTTGACTGAGTTTAAGAAAACACTGTCGCACTCTGAAGTGCAGAGGAAGGAAGACGCCTCAGTGCAGATTCTTTTTTTGGCCATCGACCATCATTCAATCCAATGTTTCTTTTCATTTCATTTGATGACGCTTCTTAGAATTGACTCGAGACTTTTCTATCGATGGTACAGAAATTTCGTTTTAAAATAGATGGTTGCCCTAATGTGGTCTGTTTGTTTTTTGAATTGGAAGGAGGGAAATAACTTGGCGGCGGCGGCTGTAGAGAGAAAGGTAGTTTAGTAGATGGATTCTGCGCATGCCCTCTTATTGACAATAATTAATTGAACCTTTCTCTTTACAAATTCAGAGATGAAAGTTTACAAAATATTTTAAACGTACACATATTTTACATAATAATATATATAAATATCATTTACTTCGATGTTGAATTACGTAGGTTTAAAGTTTTAGTAATTTTATTGTTCTGTTGTTATATTGCTTTTGATACAAATGCTGTTTCCTTCTCAAGAGCGGAATATTTTGAATATTAAAAATATGACCGGTTAATGAATATTTTCCCGATACATGGTTTCTAAAAAAAACTACGATTGAATCATTTTGTAAATGAGAACTGATAGCAACCGATATCTTGATGAGATCCAGTGGGAAATTCCAATCCTCTGCAGGTATCGTCCGTTTCCGTGAAGCCAGTTTGAATGAGGACATGAACTTCCTCATTGTATTTACTGAAAGGTTTTTTTTTTTTTTTTTTTTTCCCTTTCTTTTCAGAAACCAATTGTCGATTTCTGTGAGTGAATTCGATTTCTATTTATCGATTACACATCCAGGAATGTTATTTAGACATTACGTAATAAAACAATTTTTACAAATGAGTTGTTGGCTGAAATCACATTAGGAATTTTGTAAAAAAATCAATTTTGAAAGAAAAAAAATGATTGACCTAGAACACACTCTGAACTGATATTCGGAAGATAAAAATGTTCTACAAATATAAAACCAATTAAATATAAAATATTAGTTTCCGCAGAACCACTATAATATATCTTGGTAGCATAAGAAGATTTTCTTTGGTGCCCAAAGTAATCAGAGTTCCGCCCCTAGGCCCCCATCGAGAAAAAAAAACTGTACACGGCTACGCTACTGAATGAAATTTTTCATTCAGCTTCACCTTTTTCTTCATCTCATTTTACAATTGTTTTATTTATCTCCTAAGAAGAAAAATAAAATTTGTATGAAGATTGTATGTAAGTACAATTTTAAACCATTGTGTCTGTTTTAAGATTTTTTTTTTTCTGCTCTGTTGTTACATCAAGATTATTGTGAATCGAAGAATGGGTCATTGCAGTGAGTTAGGTTGAGGTGAACGTAGTTGAGTTGGTTGTAATAATTGTTCTGGGGCAATTTAACGAGTTCCAATGGCTTTGTTGTTGTTCAGTTTAATTTGCTTTTTGCTTGCTTGCCTGCAAGGAGAAAGGGACTGGATTTATTACGTGGCTGCTTTTGTAAACGCAGATTTCTTCAGCTTACATCAAAACATGTAGTGGAGGCTTGAAATTACAGTATAAGTCACAAAAGAATACAAAATGGGCGGGGCAATTAGTAATGAATTCGGCATGTCGGTTATCTTAGCGACATCTATTGTTGAAAAACTGAACTATTAAAAATTATTAATGTAATTTGTATTTTATTATAATTTCTTATATTATGATTATTGTAAATTATATAATCTGCCCACATTGTTTTAGCTAATTGAAATGTAAACTTTTTTCTTTTAATTACTAATTTCACGATCAATTACTACTTAATTGATTTGTTTTATTCATATTTTGAATAAAACAAATCTGTCACTTGGACATACAGGCGTTTTTAATAGTTATATGGTCGTTTCCTTACAAGGCAAACATTCTTCGGATGAAAGCAACTGACATCCAAACAGCCTATGGACCTACAACGCCATTATATTGACAGCATTTATTAAACGGTGAGATATTGCTTAGAAATAAAAGATCCATGACATTGAACATTTTGAAGTTCTATTCGACCTTATCTGAACTCAAAGGAAAATGAAGTTTGTAATAAAGAAAATGGCTGAGATATTAACCAAAATTAATTCCTGTACTAATGTAATCCTATGATTAATTAAATGCACTATTTCAATTATATGTATTCTTACGTAGGTATTAAAATGAAACAGAAAGGGATTGTGTCAGCTGGAAATTCAAATAAGAATGCATTTTTTGGAAATTCAGAAGACTCGTTCTAAATCATGAATTTCTTAGTTTTATTTTGTAAATTTAAATTATAACTTTACCTTCAGACATTAAAATTCAAATCGGAGCATGAATGGTACACGTGATGTTTTCTTTGAAATTTACTCTGTGGAGCGGGTGATCTAAATCTTATTTAGTAATAACGTAACATCTTAATATCTAGGTAAGCTGAAATTTGATTTTTTATTTAAGATATTTATATTGATTTTAATGTCAATCGTGATTATTGTCAGATATGTTTCAAAATGTGAATCCAGTGAAATAGGCACTGGACTGAGGAGCCCGATTCAGTCCCGGGCTAGACGGGAATTTTTCCCAGGTTCCTCCTCACCCTAGGATTTCCCCAGCCCTCAGTATAATGGAGATTCATTAAAGGCGAATGGGCTGACCATCCATCTCAATTGGTCCACCGATCGGGGAAACGCTGGAGCCTATATCTTCGATGCATCCATAAGCCAACAAAGGGACTTGCCTTCACCTATATAACTAAAAAACTTGTATCTTACAATACTGAACTTTAAAGTGGATTCCTTATTAATTTTGGAAGAAGTTCCTAAATCGCTAATTTACGAATCTCCTAAATTCGCTTATTGTATAATTAAACATCATTTACACAGAAAAGCTAAGATATCAGTATAATTCTGAACTATTATTTTGGATCTTACCATTTTGCTATTCGAAATTTGGCGTTCCAATTTTACCTTGTTACAAATGCGAATTTTGGTGACTTTTTTAGCTTACACTTTTGTATAAATCTTCTTCGTTTATACATTGACTTAATATTTTTTGGTGCAATATTCAATTACAGTTCTGCTTGCAGTGCTTGGTATAAGTTATGCAAATCCCCTGTAATAAGTGTGGGAGGGAGCGTAATTAGTCCTTCGTATTCTATCTGATGAAGCCTCGCACTCAGTTGGCCTTCGGCTGATGCAGCAGCAGCAGGAATTCGTAAACAATTGGAACGAACGAACGCTATTTGCGCTAGAAATCGGAGCACCACGGGAAACCCCCTTCGCGGTGGCATAGACCGCATTGCCGAACGAGGAAGGCCGAACCCATTTACAGCGCCGATGGGGGATGTGTGTTACTTTCGAATATGAGTCACGTGAAAATAGCACCAGACAGACAGGCAACACTTTCACCAGTTACCTTGCCCACTTCACTATTTATTCACCTGCAAAATCAATGCTGTTTTTTTTTTATCAGCTTTCTTCTTTCTTTCTTTTGTAAGACTAAAACATTCAAATGGAATGGATTTATACTAAAGCAGAGATTTAGTAAATGTCAAACATCCATAGATAGAGATAAAATATTGTAATCAAGAGGGGGAAAATTACAGACATACATATAGAATATTTATTTCTTAAGCAATATTTCAAGGGAAAAAAAAAAGGCTTTTTCCGTTTGTCAGTCATTGTATTCTTTGTAATTAATTTGGATTATTTTTGACTCTTTTTAGCATTGTCTCGAAAACTCCTTTCAGTTACTATCGTATGATGCATTCATGTCTGTGAAATTGGAATTGAATGCATCAACATTTCCTCATAAAGATCGAAAAATGCTTGAAAAATGTACTTTTATTTTTTTGTTATGAAGCAAGAGAACATTTTATGATGTTGTTTTTGGAAATTTGCTGCATAGCCGCAAAGCACATCAAATACCATCGCAATCCTTTAAAATAAGGATTCGTTGTATGTTTTAATGCTGAGATACTGAAGTTTAAGCATAATAAAAATGCTCTGCGTGAATCTCAGCAATTGAAATATTTTCAAACGTTCAAAATTGTCCTGCTTAAATATAATTAAAGCTTTATTCTCCATTATATTTTTTATTACTTTTACCATTAAGATACGTGGGAGAATTGAGCTAATAAATGATACGAGAAGTGTAATGTTTTTTGTTTGTTTGTTTTTTTTTTTTCACTTTCCTTCGGTTGTATATTTATAGAAATTCGTGTTGCTTTGACGCCGTTGTTACTGCACTGAAATTGACGAATTCTAACCAAACGCTTTTTTGATTCTTAAATCAAATTGGATTCACTGCATAAGAAGATCTTTTTCTAAGAACTGATGAACCAAAAGAATGTCAGAGAGCAGGAGGAGTATATTTAGAATGAAATGGTTTTAAAAACAACTTATTTTTGCCAAATGAGCGTCTGCGACGAGTGGGGGAGACGGGACGAGCTTTTGAAGAAGCACACGCGACATTTGGAAAATTTCCGGCCGACCATTTTTATTGGCCGTCCTTGTTTTCAAAGCAATAAGAAAATTTGTAGTTGGGGATTAGCGTTTATGAATTGTAATGGCTTACTAACAGTTACGTACGAAATGATTGAATTAACTAATTCTAACTGGATAAATAGACGCTAAAAGAATTTTGGATAGTATATTTAAATATGTTAAGAAAACTTTTCGAGATGTCTCGGAATCTTTGAAGTGCATCACGTGACATTTACTTGAGAGCTCCACTGAGGTCAACCTCCCGCACTTAAAGATGGAAAACGAAAATACATAAACTCACTTTATATAGATGGCTTTTGTATTTCGTACTTGAGGTTGAGTCTAAATAACAAAGTTTAAAATCTTAAAATTTATACAATTAACATTTTCACGGAAAAAAAATTATATAAAATGCAATTCAGAATTCGTAATTACAAGCCTCTTACAATATATGAATTCTGAATTGCATTTTATATGATTTTTCCGTGAAAATGTTAAATGCAACTTATCAATATTGTTTTAACTTATCTGGAATGTTTTATCAGTTTACAGTTAGCCATTTTTTAGTCTTTTGTTTTTCTTTTGATAAATTACAGTCTGTTTGCTTATAAAGCTTTCCTATAAATATTCTAGTTTGATTTGATATTTTTTTTTTTTTGGCTATTTTATTTATTTATTTTTATTTGTTTTCAGAAGACCTTAACATATTTTCTATTTTCTTACTAAAATTATATGTAGTCTATATTTGGTTTTAGTGTTAGTATCCAGTTTTCTTCAGCATCAAGTTTAGCTATAAATTTTCTTTAACTGTATTTCTGATCTGTTTTGAAAGATATTTTAATTCTGTAATTTTTAAGACTTTTTTTTTTTTAATTCCGGAGACATTGGTTGTCAAGTGATTAATGTCAAGGTTATTAATGATTCATTATAAGAAGATGAAATAATATCTTGAGATTTTTTTTTCTTCTACTAATGTTATGATTGAAATATACAGTGATACCTCGGCTCATGAACGTAATCCGTTCCTTGAGTTTGTTCGTGAACCGAAAAGTTCGTGATCCGAATCAATTTTTCCCATTGCAATTAATGTAAATCCAAATAATATATTGTTTTTTTTTGTCCTAGAATTCTTTTAACATATTATGGCTTTTTATATGGAAATAATACCGATAAGAAATAAATATAACAGTAATATTAGAAGAAAGCAGTTTAATTACCAAAACAAAACTTTGCTGGCACACGGGGGTGGAGGAGGTGGAGAGAGGGAGGAGGAAGATTGCTCCTTCGAAGGAGAGGCAGTTGGTAACTGCTTAAGATAACGATCCAGAGAAATTTGCCTTTTTCTTTGCTGGAGAATTTTGCGAAAATGGTCCATTATGCTCCATGTGCTCCATGCGTGCATGTTCGTGAAGCGAAGCAAAATTTGTTCGCAAATGGTGTTCGTAGACCGATTTGTTCGTCGACCTAGACGTTCGTGATCCGAGGTATCACTGTATATGTTTTACTTGTTATAATGGAATGACTTTGTATTTCAAATAACATTCAAGGTAACGCAGATCTATATAATTTATTATTGTGTATTTCCCATTTTAACACCATTCTTTGTGAGCATATAAATGAATTATAACAAACCAAATACTAATATTTCAGGTGTACTCGTTTTTCCGATTTTTTTTTTTTTAAGGATTTTTCTTTTTCACTTTATTGTTGTGAATTCACGTGTTTTTTATCTTTACTTTCTGTTCTAATTTAAAAAATAATCCTTTCCTTAAAAACAAAAGTATTGATTAAATGTAGCAGCATTGCTTTTGTAAATTCAAAAAATAACCTCCAAACATTTAAAAAAAAAGTGAAAAATGAAATACCAATAAAAAATACCAGCAGCAGCTAACGATTAGTTGAAAGCTGCGTACTTTTGCCCTGTGATGTTATTGTATATACTTTAATATTTATTACCGGTGGTTGACCTGGTTAACGTGAAACCGGCGTTGTGTTCTTAATTTCTGGATGATTCTAGTCCATTTATCGATAAACTCGCATTTTCATTTCATCATCACCATCCCCTATTTATTCGTTTTGTTTCATTTAAAAATCTTCAATGTTGAAAATGTCACTTCACAGAAACAATGACAGCCGACAACTAGAATAAGGCTTCGAGTGAGCTCTTTGGCGCCAAAACCCAGAAGGGCACAATTCAGCCGAGATCTACAATCCTTTGATATAATGGCCTTTTTTTAAATTAATTAAAGGAAAAAAATAATAATGTATACTTTTATTTTTCGACTTTACAAAAATCCTTACATTTATTTTTTTTGTAGGAATTTTGCCTGATCGTTTGATTGGATTATGAAATTCATTTTATGAATGATTCCGCTACGACAAATAGCTCTAGAAAGAACTACTTTCCGTACAATGTTATTCCTTACAAACGTTTTTTTCTTTTTCTTGGAAAGCCTTGAAAAGATAAATGCTTACATTTTTATTTAAATTTCTAATATCGACTAAATATAAACAGTATAAATTGTTCCTTTATTTTTTTTTATTTTTTAAATAAATAAATAATAAATAAACATTATTTATTAAAACTTAACTTCAATCGTAACAACCACGGGCAAATTAATAGAAAAGTTAAAAGGATTAACATTCATTGATTGGAATCCATTGTTTAGATTCCTGTTCTTTTCTTTGGAGATTTCTGTCACTATTTCTCGATATTTTCTCGACAACGATGTCTTTATTAAAAGACTTGAAAAGCTAGTAGATCATCTCTTAGTCTTTTAAATATACACCTAACCCCGAACAACACGGTACTTGAAGAACACGAGTTTCGAAGAACACGGATACCTTCCCCGGAATTACACGGTTTCAAACCACACGATTTTCGAGTAATTCTTTTGAAAAAGAATAAAATACATGTATTATTTGATATAAAATTACAGTAGTTAAAAATTTAGAGTAATATTCTCATCAATTACGTCAGCGATTAATGAAGTTTTAACCTTTTTAATACTTTTAGTGTTTTAGAATTATATTTTTCCCAATTAATTTGACTGAATGATTTTTATTTTATATAGTTTTCCAATCTTAAACCAAAACTATTCTTCAATTTATTGATTTGAAAAAATTTTAACCAATTGTATCGAGTTATTTTTTTCATCGTTTTGATTATTTTTTTTATCTATTGACATTATAAATGTTTTTCATAATTATTTTATAAATAATTTTTTCTTTAATTGTAAGTATTTTAAATTTTTTCCTAATCTTTGTTTTGTTTCCCAAAATTTTAAGTTTTATATTTAAGAAAAAAAAAAATTAAAACGTAAGGTTTTTATTTTTTTTATTTTTGCACTTGAAACGGAATCCCGTTTTTTGTAGTCTCGAACAACGCGGTTTCAAAGAACACGGAACCAATTAATCGTGTTCTTCGGGGGTTAGGTGTATATACATTGTACCAAGTTTCAAGAAAAAGACCAGCGGTTATCAGTTTCGTATAATCATTGTTTTGAAGTTGGCTTCTTGTTTAAAGGGAAAAAAAAAAAAAAAAAAAAAAAAAAAAAAAAAAAAAACCACCCTAGCTATAATTAGAATTTACATACATGTACATATTGTTTATTATTATCTTTACTATCGGTTTGTTTTTTTACACTGCCTAGTTTACAATCAAAATTTACAACTCAAAATAAATGTCACAATATTATTATTTTTAAATTCACTATCTGGAGTTCCGTGTCCCCCATTCCATTCCATTTTGGTTTCTGTAGGTCAATTGTAAGAGCTACTTTATTCCGGAAGGACTAAAATTATTTAAGTGAGGAGATATATACGGTAATAGTTTTGTATTGCTGATTATTTTTGTTCTAAAATACCTATTAAGTAAATTGATGTAAGAGTTTCAAGGCACCAGGTTATATTAATTAAAAGAGTAAAGACGTGAAATTTTTGTGTCTGTGTCCTTGTAAGGAATAACGTTTCTATAGAGAACTCGTAAAGAATCGAGTGAAGTGAATACTTAATGAATATCTCATGATTAAGAAATTTTGAATATTTTTAAGAAAATAAACTTAAAAAGATCGAACTGCTTATTTTATTTATTAAGGATATTGTTAGAATTACACTCAGATAAATTATTTCTTTCAATTGTGACTGTCATTGTGTGAGTTTATATAGATTTGAGATGTGCTGAGCAGCCGTTGTATTGCAACGCCCTGTCTCATGTTTCTCAATGGGAAATCAGTTTTGTCGTTAGTTTTCAACGTTTCCCTTTCGGTTGAACTGTCCCATGTGTGACAGGTAAGCCTTACCGGTTGCAGTGTTACGTAAAGGACACAGATGTCCGCCAAATGTCATCGGCCGTTATTAGATTGTCTTTTGCTGTTCTCTTTTCTGCATCTAATTACCGCCACAAACTGGTTCGAGGCTCTTAAGGAATTCTGGGTGGAGTTGGTGACATCAGACGGGGATGTCAGGGCCAGCAGCAGGCACTTCGGTTTTTACTCAAAATTGGGATTGCGAGGGATTATAAGATTTTATAACATGGAAAAGTTATTTAGTAATAGATAAATCATAAATTATAATCTTAATTTATTTAGACTCTGTTGCAATTCATAAATATTTTTAATTATTGTAATTTTATCGTTTGTTGACTACTTATGATGTAAAAGAAACCCGAGCTTTAAAATTAAAAGAAAATAAGAAATAATATTTTACCCCAGGCAGCCTTCCCTTCCGCCTATTTATTTATTTATTTATTTATTTATTTATTTATTTATTTATTTAT
>JAFIDM010005346.1:4005941-4017524 GCA_023159025.1 Thereuonema tuberculata
TATTTATTTATTTATTTATTTATTTATTTATTTATTTATTTATTTATTTATTTATTTATTTATTTATTTACCTCTTTTTTTTTAAAAAAAAAAAGTTCTACATCGAACAATCTGTAACTTAAAAAGAAAATACAAATTGAGATACAGGGCCGCCCTGGGCAGTTTTACTTTGCAGAGCCATTATTAGATTACGTTGTGATTCTTAATTTTCTAAAATCGACATTTTATCGTTTAAAATTACTTTTGACAAAAATGCAATTTATGGATTTTTCTCCAAATTATTCTACTTTTAGTAATTTTTTTATGTAACGCGAGGCCCTTTTTATGTAAAAAGTACAGGGCTCCGCTCGCCTAATGGTTGCCCTGGTTTTAAGATAGATTAATGTTATTGAAAGTGGAGAAATAAACAATTGGTAATCTAGCCTTTAAAAAGTAAATTGAGTCTTGAAATACTAAGTTTCTTATTATCACGTCATTAATGGGATGGAGTTAGGCTACACCCGTTTCTGTTATTATTACTCGTCAGCCATTTAAGGATATTTCATCCATTTGCAATTTCCTATTTTCTTTTTTTGATATTCGTTCATTGAAACAAATAAAAATCAAAATTATCTCAACATTTTAAAATTATAAAATTCTGTTGGGAAGGATATTTCTGTGACGCTGATAAATATTCCTGTTGTTGCACGTTTTATTGACATACTTTACTTTTAGAATTAAGTTTTTATATTTAAAAAAAAAAAAATCCCAATTAAATTTTTCAAAAGTTAACGAACACCAATGGATTCATAGTATTTGCATTTCCTATCTTATCTTTTGTTCCTTCATATGCTGTACATTGGAATCTGGAGAGAGTTGGTCGAACATCATTTGAAGTAAATACTTTATTATGAATTTTTAATGTTTATTTAATGCTCATGAGGAAATCGTCGTCTCCCTAAAGTGTTAGCAAATATTTATCCAAGAATTACATTTTCTGTTGTATGAGCAAAAAAAAAGTGAACTCGTCAAACTGTGCCTCATCTTGTTCAGAGCCACTCATAATCTTAACAAAAGGACATTTGTGCTGCGGCCGCTTTTAATTAATCCTTCTTCCCTCCCACCCGCTGGCAAATACCACTCCACACAGACTTCAGATGGTTCTCGAAATCGCCCTTTTCATCCTAGATTGCCGTTGCTTTGCTAAGACTATTGCCCAAATAGCACGCTAACTCTTTGTTTCTTTGTTATTTATATATTTATTATTATTATTATTATTATTAATTATAATTTATCATCATCATTATTATTATTTTGCTTAGGTCATTGATCTTAAAGAGGGAAAATAAATTTGATTTGAAAAGTAAGTGAATTTCTTCAAAATAACAACCAGCAACAAAAAATTAAACATCGAGAACATGCACCATAGCCTTACCAGCGTTCACCATTATGGAATATCGAATTGATGTAGTCATTAGATGTAGATACGATCTGCATGGTGATAGCTCTAAAATATCTATAGAAAAATTAAACCCTTAATTTTCTCGAAATCTCGAAGAAATGTGGGACTTTTGATTCATTAATTTTGCAAAGTGCGAAGTGTATATCAAATGTACTGTGGGTGGCATTCCCAATGTCACATTAGCTGCCCGATGCTTCATCGCATGCAACAAGCTCTCCGCTCTTCGACTGGTTTATTGCAAACCTTGCAGGGGAGGAGAGTAAATAGTAGACGGGAGTGTTGTTTCTTTTTCTGATTGTAACCTATTTGGCAAGCCTGGTCCAAAAGCTTTACGTGGCATAGGCAGAGGAAGTCCACTTGTTTCATTCTAACGGATGGACGGACAAACAACCGCTAGTGGGCGATTTTCATACATACATTTAAAATGAAATACACATTTAAAAAAAAAAAAAAATTAATATCCGCGTGATCTATTGTTCAGAGTGACCATGAAGTCTAGACACATAAGCAAAGATTAAAAAAGTACATATTTATAATAATTGTGTATATTTGATAATGAGAATAATAAGTTATAGTAATATTGAGCAATGGATCAATTGTAAGGATCTACTACAGTTGTATTTGTTTTTACAGGCATTCTTTGAGGCATAATAAAGGTGGGACTGACAAAGGAGAGTTGATATATTTGAGTGGCCATGAGGGCTTATGTATCCATGTAACTATACCACTTTGAGCTATCCTGTAGTTCGTAGCTTTTCTAATGCACATGGAGAAATAATAAAGATTAGAATAAGCTTTAAGCTTTTTAATATGCTGATTTTAAAATAAACAAAACATCTCTTTGTGATCCACATAACTCAGAAACTACACATCCTAGGAAGCTCAAATTTTAAAAGTAATAATCCTACAAGAAACATCCCTAAGAATTTTGGTATATATTCGACTAATAAGTAAGTAGTTAGAAACAATAAAAAGAAAAGAAAACCTACTAAAGAAGTTGTCGTTGAAATGCTAAAAAAAAATAAAACGATAACTAAAAAATTAAAAATGGAGATAAATTATTTACGTGTTAAAGCATTGTTTCCCAACCTTTTTTGTGCTGCGCCCCACCTAAAGTATCTAAAGTATGCAATGCCCCACCATTAGGTATAACTTAAAAAAAACAAACAAACAAACAAACAACATTTTTACTTTCACAACCAAAAAAAAAAAAAAAAGACGATATTATCAGAATTTTTTACTTTCATAACCAAAAAAAAAACAAAAAACATTGCTCCATTTCAGAATTGCCCCCCCTAAACAATCAAATTGCCCCCCTGTGGGGCGTGTGCCCCACGTTGCGAAACAGGGTGTTAAAGTAAACATATCTTTTTTTTTTTAATTATCGCGATTCTATTGTTGAAGTACGTTATCGAATCTAATTTCTATGTCCATATTGGCGTTAATGGCAATTGAACTCATATGGTGTAAATAAAAATTTCATATAAATGGCCGAATACATAGTACGTAAGCTATCCTCTCTTGTGTCTTTCTATTACAGTATTCGAATATAGAGCGCTTATTATCCTTGTTGAATTATTAAATTGAGTTCAATTGATGGTAGGTTAGTCCTAAAAACTCCCAGCTCCTTTTGTCTGAATCACGATATTGAAGTGATTTACAGTAGCCTTCGAATACTTTAGCTCTGATAGTAAAGACACTTTGTGTGAAGGCGCAGCTGATTGTTACTCAGATAATTACTAAGTCTATCTAATGATGAGTGAACGAATTGATCTTATCATTCAAATCCACTCGAGGCAGATCCAACAGAAGTATTTTCTCATTTCTACTTTGTTTAGGATTAGATCCTTTACAGTTGAAATGAAACTTATGCACTAATGAATATTTATAATAAACTATATATAATATTGATTTTCTTTTTGCAGATGACTTGCATATGAGACATCGCATGTCCTTTCTAACTATTAACTCTTCGAAAACTTTCTGTCCTCTGATTGGCGGAAAAGAAAGTGAAACAAATCTTAAAATAGATTGCATTCACTGATTGATTAAATGGAAACGAAACATTCAACTCTGTGATAAGTTTTGAATTGGAACTATTTTGTTTGCGGCGTTACACAACGCTGTGAATTCCCGCAAGGTCTTTGCGAAATGAAATATAGGATTGACTGATTGTCATTATCTACGGCAACGTTTGTTGTATCTGACTCACATCAGATTCCGTAGATGAAAGAAAGAAAATAAAAAATGTAAAAAAGCAATACAGATTAGATTAAAATAAAAAAATAAAAAAAAAAATAGACGAAGAACAGTGTTAATCGTCTGCTTTTGTTTCACATGTGATCTGGGATCTGACTAATAAAACTAAAAACATTTGAAAAGAATTTTTTTTTAATTTATGAAATAAGTAACCAGACATGAATGATCTATATTACAAGACTTATAAGCAGAATGGAAATCTCGTGACTGATTTTAATCTCAGACAGACGGATTATCATTGCTTGTTTTAATCTGTTCTTTTATCCATAATCTAATCTCTGTTTTAAGGTTTTGTTGGTGTTTTTTTACTGCTTTTAATGTAAATCCGATCTCTTTAGAAAAGCCCCTGATCGACAGCTGTTCATAATTAAGCTAGAAATGAGGTATTCACTCAATGTGGGACCAGATAATTCTTTTTCTTTTTTCCCTTTCGCTTGGAGGATTACCTGGGATTTTGATAATTATTTCCCTCTGTTCATTTCCGCTGCGTGAGACACAGTGGAGCAAAAATCTTCACACCGGTGCAAGCTGACGTTTTGATTTAGGAACAAATGGAAATTAGAAAGGGGAAAAAAAAAGAATCATTTGAAATTTAGGAACGAATGATTTACAACCAATTTAAGGTGACGTTGAAGTATTCATCTTTCGTTATTCGAATCGTTCGCCATAACTTATTACATCTTGAATTCTAATGTAGTTAACAATTTAAAATTTTTAAAAGATGTAAAAGCATTGAAATTTTAGTTTTTAAAAATGCATTTTGTCTTATAGTTGTCAGTTTTAATAAGAATAACCTTGAAATTTATGATAAAAAACTGTTTTCAGAATATCTATCGTCAAATTTCTATATCGATAGGAAATTAGAATTAATTTAGAGAAACTAAATTAGAAATGACTTAAATGAAGTTTTAATGTCATACTATGTTTTAAAAACAAGGAGGTCAAAGGTTATGATTTTGAAATTTGAGGATTATTTTGAAAATTTAGTCTAAACAAAAATTATATTTATTAAAATTAACAAAAGCTGAAAAAAAAAATATGACCTTCCTGAATTCACAACTTAATTTTTAATTGCCAAAATTCTGTGCAGTTTTCTAAAGTAACTAATATTTTAAATAATAATAAAATAGAAAAAAGTATTTAGTTTTAATAATTCCAAAATTTGGAAAAAATAGTATCAATTACAGGCCTAAATGGAACTTAAAAAATTAAAAAACTAAGAGTGGTTTCACTTATATTACACAAAGGTTCAGATTTATAACTATAATAGTATTCAAGAACTGATAAGTAGTGGACGTTTCAAGCAGTTGAATGTTCTTTTTGTATCTGAAAATTTTTCGACAATTTTCTAATACAAAAGTTAGATTTTCTCACGTCCGTAAATAGGTAAATCAAGTTTCAAGAAAATCCGATCACTGGGTCGAAAGTTATTGGACAAATGAATATATAGAACTGGACTCAAGACTAAATTTATTGACTAAATTTAAATCTCTCATAGTGGCGCATTTCTTCATTCTTTTTTTTAAATATTTTACTGTAAGATTAAGTCGCCGCAAATTCAGTTTGCAACTTCTCTGTAAAAGAAGTTGTAAAAGCGTTTGAGCCAAAGGATTGCATTTGTCTGTAAACACTTTCTCCCAGGCCTTTTGTTCTCCCTTTACTTAACGAAATCTTCGAATTTTTTTTTTTTAAATATGTAGAAAAGTATTTTCTTTAAAATAAAAATGATATTATTATTATTATTATTATTATTATTATTATTATTATTATTATGAAATCTATGCGAGTTTCTACAGGTACGAATAGTTATTGGCCTGTGTCTGCCTTTCAATCAATACTGCAGCAGTGGCGCCACTCAGTGACAATAACTTCGTGCCAGTGCATTTGAAGTGGGATTCAGGACAATTAAAGTCGAACTATGCAAAGAAACAAAAGTAAGTAATGCTATTAAGAGATCAATAAAATAATTTGTTATTATTGATTTCTTTTTTTTTAATGTAAATTGAAGAAGAAAATGAAAAAGTTCTTAATCTCAATAATAGTGAATTTTTATTACCAATTGATCATATCCTCGATTTATGAAGATTGCATCTTGAAAAGTCTTATAACGGCCATTCTACTAGGCTGTTCGAAAAAAGCGCAAATTGCATTGTTCATTAAGAATAAGAACTTAAATTTAGAAAACAAGAAAAGAGGGAGAAGCTTATATTCTAAAAATTAATAACAAATAGTTTTAATTTCGGAAAATGTATTGCTTAATAAGTTTATAATGGGGGAAAAAAAAAAGTGAATTCAAGAAATAAATTTCAATTAAATTTTTAATCTTCGCGCTAAACAGTAATTTACAGTTTTATAGACTACACATTTGTTTGATATATGTTTCGAAACTTATTGTAAATTAACAGTTCATCACAATTATTTTGTTATAATTTATACATTATATTATATCTATTTAGAAAAAAAATACAAAATATAAAACACAGATCTTATCCGTCATTGGAGCATTGATTATTACGATATCGTCGTAGTGTGTTTCTATAGTACATTGTAAATTTGGACTTAGGGACCGAATGACTTAAAAATGGAACCTCCTCGGACTACCTGTAATAAGGATCGGGAATCACAAGGAACAACAAATTGAGAAAAAGAAATTTAGTTTTGCAACTGTTGTCGAGTGACGTTACGTTTTAACTTAAGATTTGAATAATTCTTTACAATGAACTCGAAGAAATCGTTGTTGAATAGTCATAAATGAATGGAGCCCTTAGGAATCCCTTTTTGATTTGTGGAATCCCGGTTAATGTTTTGTCCCTGACTTCGCTCTTCGTATTGTGGAATGCGTTACGTGAAACTTGGAGATCATTTAACGCTATTGAATCTTCAAAAGAAACAGTTGACGGCGTTGGTCGTAATATTACAGGGGTTTACTAGGAGCAGCTCAGAGGCTTAATAAATGGCCGTGCACTCGACTTCGTTATTTTTTTTTTATTTGTTGAACTTCATCACATAATTTGGAGGAGGAGAAACAAATGAATATCTTCGTAATTTTACAACGAGGAATTAAAACAAGCACTGTTATTAAACATTTGTAAATAGAATTCATATAATGAATTATGTGGATTGCTTTACTTTTTTACTTAAGTAAAAGCGCGAAAAGAGATTAGGACAATTAGAAAAAAATATTTTATGATATTATAATGATTAAATATAATCTTATACTAATTTAAAAACAGCAATTGCATTTTATTAAAATGAATGTAATTACCTTTTTGTTTATTTTTATATGAAGAATTATAATTTTGGTCAACTTAATAAAATCAAATTAAGCTGCTGCTATTATTATTATTGTGGAATCGGATTACTTATTAAAGTAATAAATTGTATTGGAAACATAAAAGTTGTTATTAATGCGGAGATTGAATGGAATTTATTGTACTATTTATCTTCTTAAATGTTTAGTTAGAATGTGTTTATTTGTAAGAATCAGCTTGCCTTTTTTTTGTGACGGAGTTTATTATTTTGAGTTGAGTTGTAAAGGTCAAAGTTCCTCTTGTCTGTTAAAGCCCAGCTGGAGTTTATTTATTTTTTTCTGAATTGTTTTAACTAATATTTAGGATTACTTTTCTATCCAAAGTGGTTGTACTGCTATCACAGGGTAAATTGTGGATGTAAAAAAGGTGTTAAAACAGTACAAGTCTAGGTAGGTATCTGTGCTTCTTTCTGGAAGCAAGATGACTCAAACCTACATATTCCTGGAAGCTTAAAGTACAGATGGGTCATTCCACGTCAAATCACCCGATGAGTTCACCACACCATCACAGATTTTTATGAAAATTTATTTGCATATATAGAGTCATAAGATAAGACATTCTGCAAAATATGCGATTTTTAGGTCAAATATTTGCCGAGATATAAATTTTTGAAGTTTTTTTTTTTTTGTGCCACGCCCCTTTTTTGACGTATTTTCTTGAATATCTCATCTCCTAATCAATCAAATGGAACCAAATTTGGTTTCCCCATGTATGTTTTTATGCTGAATCCAAAAATTCCAACGAAATTAGTCTAGGACTAATAGTTTTGTAGTAATAGACAGCATGTAAGCATTTAGGAAATAATGGCCATGTGGGACAACATTTAAAAATTTGAGATTTTAACCCAAGTCTAAAAAAGGTCTAAGGTAACTGATAAAAAAAAAATCAAGAGGGTGTTTTGCTCCTGAGCTTAGAAAAAAAAATCGCAAAGTTGGTACTCTTTTCGAATCGCGTAAATGAAATATTCAAAAATTATTACTTTGTCACTGCATATTTATTTAGTAAATTCAAGTTATCCCTTGCTTTAGTCACAGCTCTGTAAGCAGTAAATCTCACTTATAACAGGTAATAACCCAGGTAAAACCCATATTTTCAAACTGAAAATTCACCATCGCCGACCGCCGATGCTAGACACCGTAGGCCTAACATAGCTATGCTTACATGCTGTCTATTACTACAAAACTATTAATCCTAGACTAATTTCGTTGGAATTTTTGGATTCAGCATAAAAAAATACATGGGGAAACCAAATTTGGTTCCATTTGATTGATTAGGAGATGAGATATTCAAGAAAATACGTCAAAAAAGGGGCGTGGCACAAAAAAAAAAACTTCAAAAATTTATATCTCGGCAAATATTTGACCTAAAAATCGCATATTTTGCAGAATGTCTTATCTTATGACTCTATATATGCAAATAAATTTTCATAAAAATCTGTGATGGTGTGGTGAACTCATCGGGTGATTTGATGTGGAATGACCCAGATCTAGATTTGGATTACTAAAAATTTTTTTGATAAGAGCTACAATATAACAATCATTAAAAAAAAAAAAATATTTATGTTAGATATTTGGTAGATGAATATTACTAAAAATGATGGACCTATTAATTTTAGTAGAAATTGCTTCTTTAGGAAGGGGGACCATCAATGCACAAATATCCCACCAGCGTCAATAAAAAAATAAAGACTCATGGTTAGTAAGATTAGATGAGCTTTTGGGGATGATTGCTTTTTGTTTTTTGTTTTTTGGATGGTAGCTTAGGGATATACGAAAGTTACTAAGTTCTTTAATATAATATTTAAAGTTTGATTCGCCCCCCTCCCCTGCATCCGGATTAAATAGATACGTTATGAAATATTTAAATATAGGTATTTTACTTTAGCTTTTAGTTTATTGACAGAATGTTGATAAATATAGACACATTTTAGGTTTAATGTATTTTGCTCATTTTTTTTGGTTGGGGGGGGGGGGGTGTTATTCCGAAAAATTAAATCAGTTCATCGCGGAAATGTTTATAAAAAAGAAAGACAACAACAGTTGAGCTATCAGTACTAACTAATCCTAACCATTTTGTGTGATTGGAAAAACAAATAAAAGAAAGTTGTTAATTAATAAAACGTCGTAAATATCACCTAAGGGGTCGTCCATTAATTACGTGAGGTCAAAGGGGGGGGGGTCCGGTAAAATCTCACCAAGGGGGAGGGGAAGGTCAACGAAAATCTCAAGTAAACTTTTTCATTCAGAGAAAATATATATTTCAGCAAGATTTCCGTTTTTTTTTTGGTTGTTAAAATTTTTGAAATCTCACCAAGGGGGAGTGAGGGGGTCCGACAAAATCTCACCAAGGGGGAGGGGGTCCAAATTTTTTAAAAAACACCTCACGTAATTAATGGACGGCCCCTAAATAGAAAACAGCTAATTTCTGAACTTAGATAATTCTAGATGTTTCTAGAAGTCATTTTCAGATTAACAGTCTGTTGAAGATACCATTCTATTGTTGTATAGATAATGTTGTATCATAATTAACATTTTCGTAATTTTATTCTCTTAGAAAAACTCTATTGTTATAATCTGAAAATATAACAGTTATGTACGTAATATGTGACTATGTAAATACGTACGTACAAACAGTGGCGTACCAACGCCTTTGGGGGCCCGGGGCGGGAGTTCCATTATTCAACAACCAAAAAAAAAGAAATTCTTGCTTTTCTAACCAAAAAAAAAAGGAAATGAGGCTGGTGGGAAACCCCCTAGGCTGGTTGATGGGGCCCCTCCCAAGCGGGGGCCCGGGGCCGACCGTCCCTCCCCCCCTTGGTACGCTACTGCGTACAAAACATGTAAAAAATCTTCAAGTTATTAGTTTGTCTGTTCTCATTTTTCCTTCCTTTAGAAATGGAAATTATAAGTTAAATTTATAAAATTCTGAATCGAATAAAAACTCCTATTTCAAAAATGGATTGGTTTGGAACCCACGATTCTAGTCATTGAAAGAAGAGCCTGGTTGAGGAGGAACCAGAAGAAGAAGAATGTTTTCGAAATTGCTATTACATTCTGTTTTTGTAGGATGTTGATTCTTAAAAAGTAGGGATTACTAGCAATTTCCGTTCATTCTTTTTTTGCAAGCTGCTTTTGGGCCGGATATTTTGTACATCTTTTCCGGTTTTCTGATGGGAAATGGTTGCCAGAGTTTTAGAAGATAAAAACACCAGTGCCATTCATAGGTTCCTGCTCTGATGGAGCAAGTTTTTTACGAATTCCATAGAGACGAAGTCTCTTGACTCTATGACGACAGCTTACTTTAGATTAATATTGGTTAGGGTTAAAATCCAGCCGTCCATTTGGATGCGCTCGATGTGGAAACTGTACTGGTTGCTTTATCAAGGCAAGTAAAATTACTTTTTCTCTTATTCGAATAGCAAAAGATATTCGTAATTTTATTTATGTAAGGATATTTATTTCCCAATGATAGATGTGGTCTTAAACGGAATCAGTAAGTCTAGAACAATCTAGGTAGACTATTCCTGTTTAGGTTTTTTGGAGGAAGAACTTAAAAGAAGATTTCTGTTATCCAGTGAAACAAAGGAGCCCTGTTTAATTTTGTTACATAATTAAGAGAGCTGAAATCACATTTGGCATTGCGTTCAGATAATTTTTGAGGTGTTTTCTTAATCTTTTGATTGCAAATGGTTTCTTATTTGCTAAGTTCTCAGTTTCTTTACAATAAAAACATTAAAATTACACACTTAATTAAAAAATGACATATTTACAAATGGTAAATACCATTTGTAAATATGTCATTTTTTAATTAAGTGTGTAATTTTAATGTTTTTGTTGTAAATAAGTATTAATACACGTAAAATAATTTTAAATTTAAATTCTCAATTTCTTATTTGTCAATTAACTGTTTGCAATCTTACAGGTGGGTATTCAAAAATTGACATGCCATCTATGTCTTCATTTTTTTTCCCCCCTCATCTCAACTGTTGTGAACAACTTTTTCTTCTTTACTCAACATTTACATACACGGAGGAGGATGGGGTTCGAAAGGTTTGTGATTCCCCCCCGACCCCTATTGCATCCGAGAATGGAAAAAATCTAGGATTTTGAACCTATTTTTTGGTTAGAAAGTCGTCTCCATGTTTATAATGCCCTTCCCCCATTCGGACACATTTGTTTTTTTTGTTCTTTTGTGTGATCTACGACCCATAGTCCCTCCGATTCCAAACTCCTAGGTACACCTTTCACTTCATGTATTGTTAATATATCAAGAATTGGTGGAGAAATAAACGTCTTGGGTAGAGGTGGGGGATCTTTGTTATTTTTTACTATAATTTTCCACTGTCATCAGTTTTTAATTTAGTCAAAGATATATTTATTTAAAAAATTAATTACAAAGCCAACGCACTTACAAAATTAATAAAATACAAGATATAATAAAAGCATTAAAGCTTACAATTGATGATAATTTCGATAGCGTATAAGCTATCATCTTCGGATCAAACAAGAAACAAAATACAAAATAATTTTCCAGTCTTTATATGTGTGAGAGAGCTTCATTAAGTATTCAGGC
>JAFIDM010005346.1:4017534-4032326 GCA_023159025.1 Thereuonema tuberculata
AATTAATTTTTTAAAATATATGTACGCACGTTAAACTTTATTTCGATATATTTATTTATTTTTAATAAAATTTAACGTGCATGCATAATTTATGAAATAATGAATAAAAAGGCCAACACACTTGACTAGTTTAAAAAACATTTAACACATTAAAAATATATACAGAGTACACGACCGGTTTCGCCTCCGTTATGAGGCTTTGACGAGTGACAAAGAAATTTAAAAAACATGGATATTTAAGCTCTTCTGAAGTCCCTTGGAATCATGGGAGGAGGATGGGTGGTGCCATCTGTCGGGTGGAATGAACCCTGCTGGCGCCCTCGATTGGAGGAAACGTGAACCTACATGGGAATCGTCTGCTGCATGATGTCCACCAGGAAACGCCGTAAGGGAAGATCAAAGCCTCATAACGGAGGCGAAACCGGTCGTGTACTCTGTATATATTTTTAATGTGTTAAATGTTTTTTTAAACTAGTCAAGTGTGTTGGCCTTTTTATTCATTATTTCATATATTTATTTACTTTAAATTAATTTGAGGAAATTGAATTTTATTTATTTATTTATTATTTATTTTTATTTTTTTTGCTGTTTAATTTTTTACTCTAGAAAATGAAGTGAATAGATTTGACAACGATTGGAACAATAGCCATCCAAATGTTTACAGCAAAATATCTGTTGATTTACGGCACCAAGAGCTTTTTGTTATAAGCGTACTTCGTTAGGGATATGAGGTTTATCAGTCAGTCTATGGATAAACTCCCTAATGAACAGCTCAAGAAATCTTCTTCATTGCCTATTAAGAAAGAAAGAAGGATATGATTTTTATATTGGAAATCTTTTTTGAAAGCGTTATTTTTTTTATAACTTTTATTTATTTACTTTTTTTTTTTTTCAATTTAAAAGAGTTTCTTGTTTTCTTCGTCTTTTTAATCTTAAGAAGAAATTTACTTACTGTTTTTTTTTTTTCAAAAATAATTGGTCACTCCTCCATTGAATAAGTATGAAAACATTGAATTTGTGTGTTGTCCTCACCAATTATTATCCATTACTATTATTATTACGAATAATGTGTTAGGATACCATTATTATCACAATGCATTTGTGTATTTGTCTGTTTTAAATGTTAAAATGTTTTGTTTTTGTTTTGTTTTTCAAAATAAAATATAGAAATTTATGTGTGCTCATAGTTATTAAAAAACTGCGACAGCCAACATAGAAGATTTGTTAGAAAACATTTATGCATTATTAAAAAGTTGCATTCCACAACCGGTTTCTCCTCAAATAGGAGGCTTTGACGAGTAAAGAAAAAAGCAACAGCAGCCATTTTGTTGTGAAAAATGTGAGCTTTTATAGAATAAAATTTCTTAGCTTGATGTGTGTAATTTAGTTTTCTGTTAAGAGAACGAAAGTGTCGCCACCGAGTGTTGAGATATTACAACGGTCCACAAAATTATAACTAAATTAAGAGAAGAGAACGAATTTCGTTGTAATTTTACAGAAACATCTTGCAATATTTCAACTTTTCCCAACACTCGGTGGCGACAATTGGGATTCAATGAACCGTACGATATTTTGTGAAGTTGCCAAACGGTGTGGATTTGGCAGAAAACCCTGAGAAAAATTATCAGACTATCGACGTGGAAATAACTGAAATTCCTCTATTTGCACAAATCCCATTCAAAGTTAGAGAACAACACGACGGATGTAACGAAACTTTAACAAATCGATTTATGGATTCTGTCGAAATTTCGTCTTTACGTTAAAATAACATTTACTTGGTTTGAAATAATTTGGTTTATGTATTTTGGGAGTCTTAAGTTAGAAAGGAAAATTGTGTTTAGTGCTTCTGCGGAACTTGCTTTTCTCTGGGAGTGAACAGATGGCAGCCATTTTTATTTCCATTTCAGTAACAGTGGGTCAACATTTTTACACTACTTTCTTTATTAGTCAGATTTGTTTTAATTGATTAGCATTGTTCTTTCTTTTAAATCTTGATTTTTTACGTTCAGCGAATTACGGAATTGTTTTCTTCAAATTTATTTGTTCCGGAAAACATTTAAATAGAAGTAATAGAAACTAGGGTAATTGTCTGTCCAACGAGAGAAAATTTGAGATTGATTGCTAATTAGATGTTTTTGAGTTATTAGAAGAATCGTACAAATTCTCGATTCGTTAAAAATGCTTTATTAAGAGACTACAACAAAGAACATTTCAGTATTCGTAAAATCCCCAAATCCCGAATGAGTTGTTGCTTTGTCTTGTATTTTCTTCAGTTTCATCAACCGAATTAAAATTTAAAAATTAAACCATAACGCATTATTTCTTCTGACACAAACTTTTCCATCCTGTATACTGTATTTCAAAAATGAGTTGAGTATTTCAATCGACGACCAGATTACCAGTATGGTAGAGGTTTATCCGTTGTTATTCAGTAAAAGGAAATAAGACAAATCTAATTTTCTATTTCGTTAACCACAATTACCTCCTTGGCTCAGTCTCCTTCAATTGGGTATTTGTATACGTCTTTAAATCCTGTGTGAACACGAATAGTCAGTTTCTTGAATTGTGTTAACAGACACAATAATTGATTGAACACATGAAGTCTTACTGCTCTATTTTGAACCTTTTTATTCTGTGTTTGTCTGTACGCTCATCCCGTTTTAAATGGCTGGATAGATTTCCATAAACTTTGGTATAACTTAAAAACATGGCCACAGTTATTTTTGTTTTCACCCCTTCTATCCCTCAAAAATGAAATCCTTACTAAAATGACTGGATTGATTTTTTGAAAATTTGATCGGTTGCTTATAAGTAGTTCAACTTAAAATGTAGGCACATATATTTTATCTCCCTACTCATCCCCCTCTCCAGTCCTCATAATTGATCCCCCACCATCCAGTTGCGCATGCGCAGTTCCTACAACAAGATGACTAGCTGACAGTGTATCTTATATATTACTGTGTATATTTAATGGAAGACACATTCGTGGTTACAACAGTAAATTAATAACTATTAGTATTTTCTGTTAGAGGATATTAAGATCATTTACAAATAACTTATTGATGCTTTCAACAAACAATGTGTGTGTTACTCGAACGAAAAAAGTCAGATATGACATCAACACAGGAATTGTGATTCCATCGAGTACGTGTTGAGAATGACATGGTGAAGTTCAGAGGAATCGATAATGAAAAATGAAAGAAAAATAAACAAGAAATTCCTTTAATTGACAATTAATGAACACTATTACTTAATTACTTAAAGAGTTTCGATGGTTGGTCAAAAATTTTGGCAAAAAAAGTCAAATCTCTGTATTTGGATTAAGAATCTGTCTGCTCTTATCGATCGTTGAAGGATTTATTTGTCTTTCCCAGAACGAATGCAATTTCATTCAAGTTTCTCACAAATCATCCAAGTGTCTCCTGTTAAGGACAGTCACTAGTTGATGATCTCGTGTGTAGCAAAAATATGGAAAGGGTTTCTTCCATTTATTCTAATCAAGTTCTTTAAAATAGAAATTACATTAGAACTGTATCGTCATCGTACCTGATGTTGTGTCGTTATAATGAAATTCGTTTTAGTTACACTGGTGGCTTATTGGTTAGAGTGATGCTTCTTAAAGCGAGGTCATTGTAAGCGAATTTATTAGAATTTGATAGTTTTAAGCTCAGTAAAGTTATTGAGTATTTCTGATGGCGCTTGATCTTAAGAACATAGAACTTAAGGGAGATGTACTTTTCTAATGAAACCTTGTGACCGAGAAATTGGAATTTGACAAAAGAATGACTAAACTTAAAACAGAAAAAGAATACTCATATGGTTAAAAAGAATTGATAAAAAAGAAATAAATAATAATAATAATAATAAAAACAGTTGCTTAATGACTTTGAATATTGAAGAATATTGAATATTGATATTGAAGACATAGCAAAGAAGCAGACATTTAAACGCTACCAAAAATTAACAAAGAAAAAATAAACAAAACATCAAACCAAAAAAAAAAAAAGAAAGAAAAGGGACACGCTGATTTCGTAGTATCTGTGGTGAAATGAATAGTAACATACGAGTTACCATTTTTGGCTTCTTACCTAAGGGTGCAGTATACCAGTATCAACAGGAATTTTTCTTTTAAAGATTCAGCTTCGTGGGATAAATAGTTTTTATTACATTTTAAATAGGATTACAAAAGTTACCTTCTCTGCACAAAAGTACTCAAGGAACATCATTAATAGCTAAACAATGGATTTTTCCGATGTCTTGACAATGGATGGTAATCCTTTGAGCCAATCGATTAATCTCCACTTGGCTTTGATATGATTAAGATTAATTGGTTTTAGATAAATAAACAAATCGGATTTAATTAATTTTTTTTTTTTTTTCAGAAAATGAAAATTTTGTACTGTTTAGTAGATCCTAGAATCTGATGAAATGAAAGAAGACTTATCGTTGGTTTCTCCTTCGTTTTCACGAATTAAATAAACAAACAACAGCGTTTTAAGGAAAGGTTTTAATTCCTTTCTGAATCTTGTTGTTTTAAAAACTACTGAGCGGATTGGACTCTTTGTAACGAAAGCAACAACAGGAAATGACAGCCCCAATGTTTATCACTTCCGTTGGTTCAGTGTCCATCCCTGGAAGATGAATTCCACTGCTTGTATTTTTACTGTTAAAAACATTTTAATATCATTTTACAATTAGCTAATATTTGTAATCCATTATCTGAAAGTAGTCTCATAATTTCAGTGATTTTCGATGAAAATCCTTTCTCTAATTATAAAAAAGAAACATAAATAAATAAATAAATAAATAAATAAATAATGAAAAACATTTATAGGTTTTTCATTTCCTTTTAAACCCTGCAATACGAAAACAGGCTTATTATTATTATTTTTATTTTGTTTGTGGTGTTTTTCTAGCCGTTGTCGAAGTGAGGGTAATTCACTAATTGATTCTCGTAGCAGCGAGTCCCGGTTTGAAAAGAGCGAAATAACAACGATCACTAAATTGAGAAGAGAAAAATATTTGTCAGAAAAGAATTAGGAAATAGCTGAGGGGAAAAAAAAGTTATATTTATTTAACGTGTGTTGATTAGTTACCGTTAATGAAGAGGTTGTTAGTAAAAGATTCCTTCTCTCTCATTAACTACAAGGAATTTTTTTTTATTACAAAAATTCATTGTTTATCTTACGTTAGCCACAGATTTATTAGTGTTATGTATTTATTATTTAACTTATAAATTATTTTTATTTTGTTGTTTTTGTTGGAGATTATACTGTTTCCTACGGTTGAATCTCCGTTTTTAGAGGCTTCAGAAATTGATGAGCGGCAACAAGGTTGAAATAAAGCCGTAACTGGGCTTCAATATCCGCGCTACTAAAGGGCAAAGAACGGCAGTGCTGGATAATCGATTGTTCCTTCTGAGCGCTGTCTATTACAGAATTACGAAAATGTTTGATCTAAAAGGGTGTTTCAGAAAGAATGGTAGCCTACTATTTGAAAAGGATGTATTTGAGAATGGTGCATAGTAAAGTAAGAATAGAGGCACGGATGGACAGAGGAAGTATTCAAGTTTTAATTGTTACCTTATAGCCGTTTTACATTTACCATTTCACACGCCATAATGCAGGTCGTAACGCAGGCAATGTCAGGGTAGATTGCGAGTGATGTGTACCGCTTTACACTTATCATAACGCCTTCCATCACACAGAACATTTACACTTCTCAATTGTCATCATGCCTACGTTTTATTTTACGAAAAAAATAGCATTGATTTATATAAAAGCCATTTAGTCAATGCATCGGATAGGTGAAAGAATGCTTTTAATTAATTAAAATAGGAAATATTCATGTTTTTTTTCATCGTTTTGTATTTTTTTGTTTTCAGTTTCGATAAATGAGTTTCGATAAATAATTCAGTCTCGTTAAATCTCGATCAACGACGATATGTTTTCGAGATCTCGATCGCTCGTCGATTCAAATTTTCAAGCCGAAATTCTGAAATGATTTTGATTAATAATGTAACATTTTATGAAAGCATCCACGAAACCATAAGGAAAAGATGCCCTCCGATCGTGAAAATCATTTTTGTAATCGGTAATTTCGAATAAATAGATACAAATCGATTGGACTTCCAAGTTCTACAATTCGTAACCAGGAGCGTTGCTATGACATTGCGCCATCTCTTCAAAGATAGCGCACGGGCTATCAATCGCAATGTCCTCGCCATGTGTGATGGCGACCATTATGGCGAGTGAAATGGTAAATGTAAAACGGTTATTACAGATGTTCAATTTGTCCACCTTTGGTCACTGCGCAGACATCCAACCGATAGTTATTATAGACAGCATTGATGCAGACGGAGTATGGCAGAAACTCGACTTTCGGTTCGACGTCTGTGGTATTATAATTGTTGCAATACTTTACAAGCCACCTTTCACGAGCCTTTGTACACAGAAGCCTTCAGAAGGAACGAAAACAAATATAATACTGCAATCTTAGCGTAATCTATTCTAAAGGACATGCCCCAAAATGGCGTATTTTTATTGATGGATCCAATTTGAAAACCTCTTCAAATTGATCTCCATTGAAATGCATTAGGCTTCCATTTGGTCTCTCAGAAATGAGATCATAAGCAATCTCATATTCCAATTTATCGAAAACGTGTTTTTCATACAATTGTTGGAACACAGAGTTTTCCATCGATTAGTTTTTTTGAAAGAGTAGGAAGTTGTTCCGTCTTGATAATGATAATTATTCATCATCCTTTCCCATTTCTTTTCCACGGGGGAAAAAAAACCTAGTCAAGGCTTAGTTACCTATGAAATCCCAACCCTACATAGCATTACAACTGATTGGTATTTCCCTTTGAGATTAGATAATTCGTTAAATAAATCGTTGGTTTTAATTAAGTATCGGTCGTAAATTAACATCGGAAGTTGTCTTAGTTTAAAACTGTCATCACAAATGAACGTTTGCCTTATTTGGGCCCACGTTGGGAAACACTGGTCTAATGCCTGGAACAACGAAAAGTGAACGCGCCTAATAAACGCTACGGTTTACCGTGCCTGCTCTCGTTGTTCATCAGTTTAATCAGATGCAACATTCCAGGAATGTTTCGGCCATTTAAGACTTCTTTCGTTTTTCATTTTTTTTAAAATAGTTTAATTAATATTGAACAAGATTTGAGGCCAACGACATTTTAAAAAGTTAAAGATTACGATTTAATTAGAAACCTTTTAAAATTACAATAAAATTTATTTTTTACTCTTTATAAAAAAAAAAGGTTAAAAAGTTTATTAAAAAAAAAAAGTAAGTCTTTAGTTACAGTAGTGCAAACATTTTTAATAAAATAAAAATAAATAAATAAAGCCATAACCCTACTTTCTGTAATGTAACATTTCGTAGCAACAAATTCATTTTTATGTATTTATTTTCCTGTTTAAAGTATTATGTTAAATCGTCCTACTACATTAATTTAAAACATATATGTAATCTTTTGTCAGTGAGATTTTTCTACATTCTGTACATTCAGTGGTTTTTATAAAAATTACGAGTTTTGAGACGGGCGGTTAGTTGAAGACGATGATGATTCCCCATTGACAATTGTGCTTTGAAAGGGAACTGATTTGCCTCTGCACTGCAACACAAATGCAAACGAACCAACGGACTACGTAATTCGTCTGAATCTATTTTTTTTTTTTATTCAATGAAAAATTCATGGAATGGTCTAGTGATGGCAGGATATTCGCGCCCTGAATTATTCGGCCTTTTTTTTTTTTTAATTCCTTCCACTTGTCACGTGGTCGTTGACCTTGGGGAGTTGGACGGACGTGTAGCACAAGAGCGGACATGTGTGAAAAATACTGGAAGGGTTAATAGACACTGGAATGTTCTACCGTAAATAGTTGATAACAGTTAAATATTAAAATAAAAATTGTTACAGTTCATTTTGAAATCAAAATTTTTAATTGTTTTCCGCGTTCCTTAGGAACGAAATTTTTTGGATTTCTGTGACGAATATACCTTCTATTTTTCCACCTACTCATATAAGAGTCCTGTAGACATTGATCTTCTAAACCTGTTGCTAAATTTAGGTTATTAATGAAATGATAGTGGTCCTCTTGTCAGTCTCTTATCGGATAGGTTTCACAATTTGTTTTTGAGAATTTAGTTCAAACAGTTTAAGAATTTCAAAATATTTGTCATAATATTTGGATTTATAATGATTTCTTTGTTTGTTTTCATTATTTTATTTACTTATTCCTGAATTGTAGCCAAAGTAATAAATTAATAATAGAATATATTTAGAATTAAAAAAAAAACCTATTAAATTTAAAATTGCTTAACTAAATCAAATTTGATATAAATTTTATCAATTATAATTAAAAGTTTTATATTTTAAGTGACATTCCTTGGTAAAATGTTAATATTTAGTGATAAAATTCACCTGATTTTTTATTAGATAGAATTGTTAATCATTGAATAGTTTTCGAAGTGTTTGAATATTATTTATGAAAACGAGATATAGTAAGAATGTGTCTGTAAGCGGAGTTCAGTATTTTGTAGAACAAAAGGTAACAACTTCACTGATTTTATTTTTTTCCTTGCGACCAGTGGTGATTGTTAATTTACTTAGAGAGAGATGGACCAGTCAAGTGGTTCGCAAACGCGCCGCTCTAGCGCTACTGTAACTGTCTTCAGTCAAACTGTGCGGAGTGTTTAGTGTGTGCTAGTTTGTTCTTTACAGGAAAATCATAGTTTAGGAGATTACTAGATTGCTTCTTTTGATAGTCCAAAAATTGCTTAATGTAGTCATCGTTATTCATGTACTTACATCAAACTATATGAATAATAATAAATAATACAATAAATTCTTCTTCTTCATAAATGACTTTACTATATTTCGGAAATATATCCTGTTTCCTTCATCAGGTATAATTTGAGAGGACCCAAATATGTTCCTTCTCCTCATATCAATAAAGAAACATGAAAAATTATCAGGGATATAACATGGATAATGATAACAATTTTATGTTATCATGGAATTTTATGTTATTACCATGATAATTTTTCATGTTTGATTTTTGATTTCAGGAGAAGGAACATATTGGTCCCTCTCAAATTATACCTGATGAAGGAAACAGGATATGCTTCCGAAATATAGTAAAGTTATTTATGAAGAAGAAGAATTTATTGTATTATTTATCATCGTTCTTCAGTTGTAGTTTTTGTATTGTGAGATATCGATGTTGTTTTAATGGTGGGTAACAGGTAGGCCTAAACTAATCTAAAATGGCCGCGTAATATTCAGCAGCGGAGCTTCGGGAAGGTGGTCCAGCTCACTTGGACGATCAAGAGAGAAATAAGTAAGGTCTATGGTCTACGAAGTAGCTGAAACACTTAAAATACCTCACACTTTCAATAAAGAAACAAAAAAAGCTGGTTAGGACTGGTTGCATTCATTTCTGTAAGGAATTAAAATAAGATTTTCATTTTCAATTCTTTTACAAGATAATGTTATAATGCTAAGAAAGAAAGGAAATCCATGTAACATTGATATAATTGACAAAAAATGTTAAAGCTTTTTTTTAAATTTAATATATGTAATTATTTTAGGTATTTAAACGTGGTCCATCTCACTCGGACTACTATGGGTAAGCTGCACCACATAGCAACATTTTTAATCTTTTTTAACATTTTTCCCTAAAAAGATATGATGTTCTGCATCTAGGATATTGTAATATATGTTAATTACTGTATGTGTATACTGTGAAATAAATTGTCAATACAAAATTTCTAAAGAACGAAGAAAAAACGTAGTCTATCTCTCCAAGAGTGCTTTGTTAGATGGTGTGGATATTGATTTGGCAACAGCTTTCCAGCCATTGAAGGCAGGACAAAAGTCTTAGGGAAAAATTAAGTATTTTATTTTAGTTTTGACTAATATTGTGTTGTATTTACTCATTAAAAAGCCTAAATTACTTACATTAAAATTATTGGTTTTTTAAGACTCTATTTCTTAAAATTTATAATAATATTAAAAGAATAACTAGTTTTCTTTTTTTTTTTTCATCGCTCCTGTAACAATAGGTAACCGTGTAAAATGTACATTGCTCTTTCCTTTTTTTATCTAGTGGCCAAACCATGATAGAAACGGACAGATTAGAATTCACGTAAATGAAATAAAAAAGAGTCGGAAGGGATGGGGTAGGGGCCTGAAAATGAACAGAAGTAAAGGGAAATGTCTATCGAGTATTAGTAGAGATAGCAACTCCGGAGATTAGGAGAAGTAGTTATTTTCACCAACAAATTAAGACGAAGACTTCTTTGATTCTTAGAGACTCATTATTCTAAAAAAAAGTGTAAAGGATTCTATTTCTTAATTAAGTTAATTGATTAATCTATTTTTTAATTGCTTTTATATAAGTTTTCAATCGTTAATGTTCTTGGTTTAAAAGCTAAAATATATTTCAACTTTTAAATAATAAAAATATTTTAAATAAATAAATATTTATAGCACATAAATAAAATTCGGAAAAAATTACAATGAAATGAAATTAAAATTTGTCTCAATTGTTTTAAGATCGTTTTTATTAATGTACAAGGTTCGTCTACAGAAATCTATTCACATCCAGTACAGTGAAGCTGCCCGGGAGGGATGATTCAGCTTTTGACCCGTCTACAAACAATTGGTTTGCTAATTGTAAGACACTGGGCCACGGAATAAAAATTGGAACGATCAATTTCCATTAGTTCTATTAGAGAAAAAAGCTTGGGAAAAATTAATAATATTTTAACCAAATAATCCACAATTGTAATTGCAAGTTATAGCTAATAAATACCTTTGTCTTATACTTGCTTTGAGCAATGATTAGCTTGTGTTATTTATTGAATTGATGGATATTCCACGGCTTTTCCAGATATTAATAGAATTCAGTCATGGATAAAAGATGGAAGATTGCTATTTTCTGAAAGTAAGAATTCGTTTTATTTTAAAGCACAAATTACAATAAATAGTATTTAGGAAATATAAATTTTCTTTCCTGGTTCCACTTTTGGTTTTGAATAACTGATATAGAAAAAGGATTTAAATGATAATTAGATTCCGCTGAGTATTTTAAATTAACATAAAACTCTCACAAAGGGTGGTGGGCCTACGTCCTTCTACGAATACAGTAATTCTTAAGCTTTAAACTGTTACTTTAACATTCTATGGGAACTTGTTTGATCCTTAAATCATTCTCTTTCCTGTCTTATCGGAAATTCGTCAACTAGGTCACATCTATAAAACTACAGAATATTTTAACTATAGCAAGACATTTAGTAAATAACACTATTATTATTATTATTATTATTATAGAACTTGTTTTATATCAGAAATTCCGATATTTTAATTCCTGTAATGATTTTAATTCCTTTTTTTATAAAAAAGTTAGATAAATTCTAATTTTGTAATATACGCTGGATAGAAACGTGCGTGATCCCACGTCAAAACCTTATTTCCATTTCTACATCAATGCTTAATCACTAGCATCTAATGTTAAATTTGAATTTTATAATAAATATGTTTTGAATTTAAATATATTTTTGGCTTAATTAAATGAATTATGTTTTCTGTTGTTAATGTTTCTATATCCACTAACTTATCCCTCAATAGAAAAAAAAAAAAAAAAAAAAAAGAGTCTCGCACCTGTGTCTAAGAAACTGTTCTAATTCCTAGAGATAAAAAAATGAGACGATAATAGGAAGAAAATGTGACGGACCCATGTCAATGTCCGGTGCCTTAATTTTTGTTTGTTTGTTTCTGAGAACGTGCTGTTGCGTTTCATTGATAAACTTTGTCCGTAGTCTTCTCACGGGGGACTACGTATACCGTCCTATAGCACAGTCGATGCAGGATGTACTTCCGACATGAGTAGGCCTCTCCCATTCCTAATACAACAGCGTACACCATGCATGGAGTAAATGTAAAGGCTGACTATGACCAGCTCACTCACAGCTCTACACACATCCCACGCTAACTATGAGAAATTGGCTCAACGCATCTCCCCTTTCCTCTTCACACCACCCACCATTCAACCTGCATTGTGGGAGTCTATTTTGCATTAAAATCTAACATTTTAAACATATATTTCATTGACTTTTTTTTTTCTTTATCTCAGTTTTTTGAAGAAATAAAATATTGAAAAGGATTCGTATTATTTGAATGTTTCTTTTAGATATCTTTAATATTACCCAACTATGTCTAATGGGAGAAATAAGATTGAATTATGTTAGCTCAAGAACACAAAACACTCGAACAGCAAATGTCCTAAAGTGATAAAAATGGAATACATATATTGTCGGACACTATAAAATATCGCCGCGCTGGTGTGGTCGAGCGGTCTCAGGCGTCGGTCTGTCGTGAGATCAATGTGCCAGCGCCCGGGTTCAAATCCCGGTAGCGAGCATGGATGTTTCAAAAATTTCCTTTCCTGTGTTGTAGCCTCTTCTTCACTTTCTCTTCGGTCTGACGTCATTCCTTAATGGCGTCCTGGGGAAGGCCACGGGAAACCACCCCAGTATCTTTCCCTTGTAATTCTAGGGAGTCTGCTAGGGGTTCGCCGTCTTGGGAACACTAGCGCTCCCTGGAGCACGGATGCTTCGGCAACGAAGCTCGCACTTCGGTGCGAACCGACCACACACACATAAAATATCACTGTTACTTCTATTATGTAATTAAGGAATTTTTTATTATTTATAATTTTATGTTTATCTCTAGTATTAGTCATTTTATTAGTTAGGGATTAATTTATTTAATTGATTTTGACAGGTCCCGTCTGCATACGATGAATGAACACTTTAATTACTTTACGAATTATACATTCTGAAAATTTTATTTTAAGTTGAAGCTACTTACTATATGATTTCAATTCATTTTGACTAAAATTGAACTACAGTAAAGAATACAAAGTAAAAAAAAATCCCAAGTGCAAGTTTTAAAAGTTGGTAACCTTGATAACGCCTTAATTACCCTACAGTACGACCACGATAACTTGACGATCGAAAGGAACCCCATGTGATTACGACGTATCTATTTTCCATCCAATCACAAACAAACGCGTCTCAAACCCCAGGGCGCTCTTTATTAATTTCCCTCAAAATGTCGTCAGAAATATATAAAACTTAAATACAATAGTTAAATCATAATATTAGTGAGACAACTAATTTATTGTATAGCATTTCCTTTAAACATCATTAAAACTTTTTTTTGTTTGTTTGTTTGTTTGCAGCTAGAACGTAATATTCTTCAAAACCTTTAAGAGAGGCTAATGCTGACATCATGGGGCTCTGGAATATTTCGAATCGTCAGCTTAGCGTGGTCGCACTATATTTCTCCTTGAAAATCGAGGCTTATCAAATCGCTATGTCTGCATGTGTGTTTTCTCCTCTCCATAATAACTTAGCGTGGGTCGCCTTGAAAACTCGCAGAGATATTTGAAAGTTTGAAAATAACATTGTTTCCGTTATCTCATTTAAACTCTGCAAATGCAAACACCTTGGAAAGTACATTTATTTTTTAATTTTTTTATTTTTTTTTTTAAACCAAAAAAAAAAAAAAATAGATTTGAAGTTCGTTGAGGAACTTTTTGTTTTGATTAAAATTCCTGAGTAAGGTTAACTATTTGAGGATTAGGTGTCAGCTTTGATGTACAATATTTGAGTGATCTCTTAAAATGAAGAAATTCACTTGGACTGCGCACATAAGTGATCTTTTGTAACTGAATTGAGTTGGAAGTCGATTGCCTTGGAAATGGAACTATTAGTCCCATGACTGTCACTTCCGCCGTAAATTATTGTTGGCACAAATTCAGTTGACAGAATAAAAAGATATTATTCAAAGGCTTTCTTTTTCTTATTCCTTGGGTTTCGACCCATGAAAGAAAGGATTGTTTGATCATTGGAAAAGAAAAGAAGACTAAATAGGGACCTAATTTTTAAGATTAAAAATTAAAATATATCCTAAATATATTTGTAGACCTTGTTCTAGTCGTTTGTTTTATTGACAGACTGTAGAAATAGCATAAGATTAGCAGCTGACTAGACAATATTAGATGTTACTAGAACAAAACAAAAGAGGCTCAAATTTTAGATTGGACCATAAGCATTGAATCATATTACTAGAAAAAAATATATAAGAAAGGACAGAGGAGTAAATTTATCAAGTGAAATAGTGACGTTTGATTTGAATCCCTTGGTGTATTCCAAAATGATCAAAGCTACGACTAGAAAAGTTCCAGGCAGTCAGCTGAATATCTGTGAGGATTTGAGCTCGTTCTATCATTTAGTTAATAAATTGTGTGACTTGGGAAAAAAAAGTGTAATTTTTTTTTTTTCTGTAGAGTAAAGGGCGTTTCACATGGATCCGAAAATCGGATGGTCGGATCCATATGAAACACCCTTAAGTCTTGAATTTGATGTAAAGAATTTGCGAAGACGTCACAACAGATCACTCTTGAGGATGAAAGTGAAATCAAAGAAAGGAATTGAGTTTTAATAAAGTGTATCTTAGATTTTAAATTTCCGCCCTGGGGTAAAGCAGATCATAATTCTTAGTTTCTTTTAAATAAACAATCGGGTAAATTATTTGGAAAAAAAAAGCAAAAAGCAAATCCCTGTGACTTTCTTTGTTTTTTTCCCTGATTGAATTGAGTTCACAGTTTGACTGAAGGTTTTTTTTTTCTGTTTTATTCATCCAACACACTTGATTAAATTAGGATTAGAAACGCTTTACGTGTACTGGATGTATTTAA
>JAFIDM010005346.1:4032426-4061655 GCA_023159025.1 Thereuonema tuberculata
AAAAACAAGATATACAAAGGAATCGATTAGTTTCACCGCCGAGAGACGGTTTTTTCAAGAAATGAACAGTCAAGAAATGAACATTTCTTGAAAAAACCGTCTCGGCGGTGAAACTAGTCGATTCCTTTGTATATCTTGTTTTGTTTTTTTATATAAATTAATTGCGCGTTTAAATTAATCAGGTGTATGGCTTTATCAATGCGTTTAAACACTTGGATTAAAACGTGTTTTTTTTTTCATTCCATTTGATGCAGATATCTTTCTGAGAAGTGTATTTTTACAAACGTGTCTTGGTTGATCTTTCCAAAGGCTGGAAGGGTTCATTTCTTTGATTTTTCTGGTGGTTTTCTCGGAATAAATGGGATTCTGATTTCAAAGAATGTTTTACCATTTAAACGAACTGAAGCTATTGAAATGAAACACAAGGAGCTTTATTAATCCAAGACAGGAAGTGAAAATGATTTCCAGACTCTACGGAGCACCAGAAATACAATGTTTAAAAAAAAAGAATTGACGAGCCTTTTATACTGAAAGTTAAAAAATGATTTTATTTTGTAATATCTATTTTGTTGAAAAAAAGGATGATAATGCTAAAAATATTTAACAAAAAATATATTTTACAATTATTAATTGTATATACATTAGTATCTTTTTGTGACAGCTTTTGTAGTGTTATTACTTGGCTACTTCATTCATTTCTCTATACTTTATTAATATGGAAAGTGACAGCACTGGTGAAATGGTTGCCGTTTCACTTCTGCCACGTAGCGGGAAGATACGGAGTTAGTGATAAAATAGCAACGATTCCAATGTACCAGTTTTGTTTGTTTGTTTGTCTTTTAACTAGACAAAAACAAATTGCATCCTAATATCGACTAAAATGTACATTTGAGAAACAAAGATCGCGAAGAGTATTGTAGATGATTGTTTGTATTATCTCGTTAAGATTTCCCCCCCCCCCCCTTCCAAAAAAAAAGAAAAGAAAGAAGAAGGGGGGAGGGGGATTAGAGAATCTTACGTTAAGTAATCCATCCGCTGTGATCAAGGTAATTCAAAAACTAAGTATTCTAGGTCACTGATAACTAAGATGCTAAGTACGAATTTTCCATTGATTTAGCACCAAATGTGGCACAAATTGAAAGGTTTGGAGTGGAACAGTTACTTATTCGGCGGCATTAAATACTGTGATCCTAATAAATCGAAAATCAATGATAATGGCGAGTGTTTCTTATTTGTTACTTTAGAGGGGGGGGGGGGGACTGGAATAGCAGCTTTATTCTTTTTCTTTTGTTTGCTTATTGTGACTCACTTTTCTTTTTTCTTTGGTTGGAAGAACGGCAGTAAAAATTATAATATCGGAAGGAGTTCATCCACTAAAAACTTAGGAACCACTGCATCACACTATTCAGTGGTGAAGTCACTGAAGTACAAAGTGGGCCCATAAGAAGTTAAAATATATAGTTATAAAAAAAAAATAGCTCGAGTTAAAAAATAATACACAAATAATTATTATTTTTTCATAAAACGTCTTTTGAAGACATTGAAAAATGGGAATTCTAACTCTATTTTTTAATTTTTTTAATCTAAACGTAATTATTTTGTTTGTAGAATATTTTAATAAGAAATATATGTGTATTTTTCTAATAGGTTTATTAAATTAAAAACCCCATGACCTATATAGAAGCTGAGTGAGGAGTAAGGTTCTGAGCTTTTTTTTTATCGTAGTGTTGGGGAATGGTTGTCAAGGCAACGGCAGGGGGTGGGGGGGGGGGGGGGGAGATGTTTTTTGCATCGTCGTCATCGGTGATTGGTCGATTCCCATCCGTTCTTCGTCACCCCCATCTCTTTATTTTTTCTTTTTCCTTCCCAGTTTGGATTTGTCTTCCAAGATGGCGAACGCAGCCGACGACGACTTCTTCATTTTCGGTTCGGAGTTTTTCTGGTTGGCATTCAACCAAAAATGGACGAACCTGTTTTTTTTTTTTTTTTCTCTCCTTACATTCGCGTGGGTGGTGGCACAGAGGAAGAGGCAAATTGGCACTCACTTAAATGTTTTTTATTTTATATTTTTTTTTAAATTCAATTACCAATTATGGAAGTTTAATTTAAACAAACAATTTCGATCCTGTTAGATAACGACTGAATAAGTGAAAATTAAAAGTCCTTACAAAGAACCCTTTTGCTTTCTTATTCCAAGTCATAATAAAAATGGCGTTGAAATGAGAAGTCCTTTTAAATAAAGACAAAAATATAACAGATTTGTTGTACAGAAATCGAATAAAGAATAGAAGAATTTTCGTTTATATTTTTATTTTTTTAAACGAAGCTTGAGGGATAACGTTTTATAAAAAAACATAAATACAATGAAAGATCAGTGACAACTTTCGGTACAATTTTTAATTTATATACCTGTATATATTTTCACCTTGAAATGCTTTCGTAAATCTTTTCTTTTCTTTGCCTTTGTTTTTTATTGTAAAACTTACACCTTTCGTTTTTATTTTTTGATAAAACTATTGAATCATTACATATTTGATTTTTGATTTTTTTCTTTAGTTTTTTATGTTTTTCTTTCACATGAATAAAGATATCGAATTGATTGTTTGAACTTGTCAAGATAAACTTTTATCTGTTTTATTTGTGTAAGAATTAGTTATCTAACGTCGTTATCAAAGCAAACACGTAGTTTTGACTGAGAAATAGTTGTTTCAAACTAAGAACTAAATTATTCAGTTTATTTATTACCTTTAATATTATTTCTAATGGATTACTGTAAATTCTTCCCAGGCAGTTAATTTTTATTTAATATCAATATGTAAAAATGTATAATATACTTTGGAAATTTTATAAATAATTATAATCCAAAAGGTTTTCTTCCATTTCTTGATTTTTTAATTTTAATTTTCTTTGAAAATAGTTTTATTATCCATTCGTCCAAGAAATCCTTTGATTCAATCCTTATTTCTTTTTCCCGTCTCAAATTTTGCAATGGTTGAAATCAAATGTTACTTCGCTTTATTAATTATAAATATTATAATTTTACTAAACAAACTACATCAGTTTTTCCCATTGGCTCATTTTAAAATTGAAAATGGCGTTGAATTTCATTAAAATGGAGATATTGGATATTTTCGTCTTTTAAATTAAAAAGTCCATTTCCTTCTTCTCTTGGAAGTGATGAGATCTTTGTATCTTGTCATGAATTGTCCCTAGACAGAGGGAAAAGATCCAATATCGAAATAATGGACTCTTTGATGATTGATTTGCACCTAAGTTGATAAGTAATTAGAATGTTTCCACTTGAATTTCGCCCTGATTTGTATCTTTGATTCTGCTTCTTCATCCACTTGCTTCTGTTGAGTAATTTCTATACGAATCGTTCTGTGAGCAGCATTTGTCCACAATTTTGTTTTCCTAATTTCTTTAATTTATGTATGTTTCAAATCCCTATGGTTTTTTCTTTTACTTGTTTCCAATCTGATTCTCTAATCAATCAGTGGTGGGGATCATGGGAATTCCGTTTTGGTTTCATTGTGTTATCTTTTGTGCTACCGGTATTTTAATATACGACTACCCGTGTCCTTGACCTCCATCTGTTGGATTGACTTTTAAGAAATGCTATAGCTGTTATTCTTTAGAAACGCTAGTGAAGATGAACTCTTTATTTCTGTTTTATTTCAATATAAAATTGAAGCCGTATATATTTGACGGACAAATGCTTGGTGTAAAACCACCTGAAACATTGAACAAACTATTTATGCACTAAAGTTGGGACAGTCTGCCTTTACGAAATATTTAAAAGCATTACTTCCAGAAGAAAAGCATTCTGCTGATATTGTGAATTTGTGAAAGTCTTATTATTCGAAGAACAGTCTTATCTTCCTTCAGCTGTTACGTAGTGGTTAAAGAATATAACAGTGGTTCCTAATGTGATACATTAGATCTATGTTAGTACGAGTGGTGATCAGAAACTAAGGTTACAAAGCCTGCAGTGAAACATGTACATTTTATTTCATACAACCAATACAGCCGACTGATAGTACATACATTAGGTTAATTTTTGACATAGCATCCTTATCGCTTCGTAGGATGAGTTTGAATATTCCCTCCTGGTAAAAATCCTGTCCTTGCATGTTCAGCCACGTTGTCGCGAAGTGTTTCACCTCCTCGCTGAAGCGAATCGTCTGCCTCCTAGGTGCTCTTTCAAGTGAGGAAACAGGTGAAAGTCGCTGGGAGCGAGGTCCGGGCTGTAGGGAGGGTGGTCGATGATGACCCAGCGAAACTGCTTCAACAGCGTGATGGTCTACTGGCCGCAAACTTTCGACACCGTTCTGCGACATGCTGACGAGACATTACGGTCTCTCCGTAAACCTCTACCAGCTACCGTTGAATTTCATCCGTGGTTACATGTTTCGCCCACAGAAATCGAATAACGGCGGGGATTTCTTCGCGAGACCAGGTTTCCAAACGAGTCGCCATTTGTGTTTCCCTACCACTAGTGCTGTAGGTGGCGGGTGGCTGAAACCCTGCACAGTTGCCAACCGCATGTATTAGAATTACCGCACACTACTAATTTGTCTATAATGGACGAAACTACAGGAATATCGGCCTTGTAACCTTAGTTTCTGATCACTCCTCGTGCATGTACTGTTAGTCTTTTTTGATGCCAGAACCAGAAACAAATGATGTCGAAATGTATCAGAAGCTGAAAGTGGGAGTCCTTGGATAATTTTAATCCAGAAGTGTACAACAAAATAGCAACGACGTAGAAATCGGTGAGCAAGGATTTGTTCAGTTCCGGTGCCAGATTGCCTTAATTGTCTCCACCTTCACCCAAAGAAAATTTTAATAAAGTAGACCCTTACGATAAATCGCCCTCTTTTCAGTCAATATCCAAAGCCAAGCTTCAGCAAAAGCAATTCACTGGTTCAAAAGTTGCAGCAGTATCAAGGAGACACCGTCTGTATCGACAGGACATTAAGTTAAGAAGTTATGAACCTTTTTTTTTTTTTAAGGGAATTAGGATTGAAAAAAAAACCAAGTGAATGACTAGAATGATCGCCATCTTTAGATTTTGAGTTTTTATTGGGTTAAAACACTTTAGAGAAAAAAGAATAATAATTTAGTTTTGAAAAATTCGTTACACGAAAGGTCCCTTACTTTCTCATAATAATCACTGACTGTTTTAAAATCGACTGATCTTGACTTAATTACTTGGTTAATTGTTGTGCTAATAAGTTACAAGTAATCAATGATTAGTTCTATTAATAATAATAGTTAGGAATTTGAAGCTGCTGCTTATTTTTTTCTTAATTCATTCTATTTCCGCAAAAAGATATTTTTAAAATTAGAATTTAAAGACTAAAGATCTTGTTTTTCTTTGTTATTTGAAGTGTTTTGTTTGTGTAATTAATTTAGACACTCCGAGGAAGGGAATCAAGGAAATGGGTTACTTTTTTTGTGAATTAAGAATTTAATTTCCTATAATTCAGATTTATTTTTTATTATTATTTATTTTTGCCAATAAGATTATTCATTTTTCCTAAATTTGTCAGGATTAAATGGGGTCTTATATGAAATTCGTATGCAGTAATTACAACACATTTTGTATTAGATTCATTCACGAATTGCTTTGTTCTTTTACTCCTAATCCTTGGAATATGTTTTTTCAAATTTAGTCCAAAATGAGAACGTTGTAGTTTTGTCAGGTCTTCATTCGATGTGGGTTCTTTTGAGTACAATTGTAATTTAAGTAATTTGAATGACGACTTGATTTGGCAGTAGGCGTACCTTACACTATCATATTCGAAGGAGGTATGGCTTAAAGTAAACATGGTGGGAAGCTTTGAGGAATAGCAAAGCATTGTGTGGCTGTCTCGGCCGTTAAATGAACGAATTTGTAGTAAAACTATAGGATAACCATTTGTACATGGCTCAGAATACTTGTCCAGAACATCATTAGAAAAATAACCTACTAAGAAAGACATTGGGATTTCCACAGATTTAGAAAAATAAATAAATTAGTTATGAAAGCGAAGCCTCCTTTATTAATATAGCGGATAAATGTTCGGGATTTTTATTTAACTTTTGCACTCATTTAATTCGGTTGTGTTTTCACTTGGATAGTGAATTGTATTTTCTTATTTTAGAAAGAAATTCGGTTGCGTTTCCCGTTTGCAATCGATTGTAAAATAAATCACAGCTTCTTGTTGATGAGCACCACAAAAAGAAAAACGCATAACAGCTGTCCCAAGGTATAACAAAAATCTCGTTTTGAGCAATACTATTGATTGTACATCGAAAAATATTACATTTCGACGGAATTTTGCACGGAGCTGTAGTTTGTGGATTGCTTAGTTACCTCCGTAAGAAATTCGGAAACAAAGTCTGAAAAATTCTGAAAATAATAAATTTTGAATGAATTATTATTTAGAATTCTAGTCTGTCTTACGAAGAAATAGTTTTTGTTTTAAGAGAAAGACAAGAATGGAATATCGTAGCTTTCATTTTGCCATTGAGAATGTGGTTATTTCAGGTGATAGATCAGTGTTTCTAGAAATCGTCAGTGTGGGCGTAGAACAGACAGATCGGGTAAAGAGGAAAATAAGTTATCGTAATAAAGAAGCATATCTGTATTTATTTAAGACAGAAGAAATATAAAATGTAACGGACGCAAATTTCTTGAAGATAAGAGAGAGGTTCTTAAATTGACGCGCACCGTTCTGGAAAAAAATCTGCCTCTACAATATGAAACAAGAACTCTTGAACCCTCTCAAATTCAACGGAAAAATTGCTAAAAAAAAAAATAAGAAAAATAGCAAATTATTTAGTTTTAGAAATTGTATTCAAGAAATGATTTTCGTTTTTTATTTATATAAATTATTATTCTTTTCGCCCATTCAGAAATTTTATCTAGAATGCACAATTGTATTACAAAAAAAAAAAAATGGGGTCATTCTTTTATGTTTTACGCAGGGTGGTATTTTACTGTTGTGGTTTTAAAGGGTTTATTTTATTTCATTCTGCGATATTTGGTTTTCTCTCGGCTCCGCCTCCACTTTCACGAGCGACCAAGAATAGCCCAGTTGTGCAGGCGTCCGTCGCGCTCCCTTGGACTCTGTGGCCTGGCTGTGTCGTTGGCGCCGTCAGCTGAATAATCGGCCAACCATTGGATCGTCTCTGAGCGGAAATAAAATAATTAAGATAAAAAAGAAATCCTTCCGCAGTGACTTGATTCCATCGTCTATTAAACAGAAGGACAGAATTTTAAATCGACTGGGTAAAAAAAAAGGAGCTAGTCGAACACGATTCTGTTAAATTGAGTGCTTCATTTGATTCCTTCGCGGCCATGAAGAGGGTTCGGTCGGACTAAAATGGCGTCTTAGGCGTGGTCGATGCAGCAAGCGTGAAGGGAGGCCCTGGCAATAACGCGAAAGGTTAGCCGTTACACAAGGCCCGCATTCTCCGGGCCAGCGCACTGGCACACACTGTCGCTTTGGACCGGTGGTGCCATCGCGCGGCGCCGATCGTAACTACGACACGGTGCATTGCAGAGAAGCTGAAAAGGCCATTGCGGCTGTGGTATTTTGTACGTAGTTTTGGCTTCCGACCAACAGACACCAATAAATTGATCACAAAACAGACAGTGAAAAAGTATAATGAGCTTGGAGCAATTAAATCAACACTGTCGCCTTCTACTGTTCCCACTATTAATGTGCTCGTCTGTTGATGCTGAAATCATTTTAGAGAAATCATCAAATTAAAAGTTTCCGTCTTTTACTAGTGTCAAACGCACTAATAAATTTGTTTGCATTAATTTTCAATTCGCTAAGTTGAAGCTAGTTGTGTATTGATATTCTCAAAACATTCTGTTTTTTATTAATTCAAATTTTGATTTATTATTATGACTTTTAATATTTCCAATAATCCCGTTATCTTCATAAAAGCTACTTAATGTTTAAGGGGTTTACATTGTTAAAATTTAACAATTTAAAGTAATTTATCATTTTATTAAATAACTATATTTTTCTTATTGTGAACATTAATCAAATCACTTGTTAATTGGCCAAAATAACATTAATCAATAATATAATGATCAATTTTAAAATCACTTAAAATATTTATTAATAATAGTTTTATAATTTATTTCGTTATTATTATTGTTAAAAAAATTACTCTTTGTTGTAATCCAATTCAAAAAAAAAAATAGAAATGAATAATTGCAACAAAGTGAATTTTTGAGTGAATTTTAATTTATATAAAAAAAAGTAAATACAAATAAACAAGTGTATGACAATAAAATAACTAATGAAAAGTAAATATCCCAATTAGAAATATAGAAATTATACTTTCGTAAAGTATTGCAAAAGGACTTTAGACATGTTGACAAACTTTAGAAAATCGTGTTCTGAATATTAAAAAAAAGTAAGACAAAAAACTATTGACTTGGTTGACAGTCATAAATATTTAGTATTTTCCTAACGCAGTTCTAACATAGTTCTAATTTATTAACTATGATACGTACATCTACCCTGTATGTTTAAGCAAAATAAAAATATACTTTCTGTGCAGTTTTATTATTTATGTAAGTTTGAGATAATTCGAAGTAATTATTAATGTAAAGATAAGAAAGTAAAGTTGATAAATGATATAGTGAACATTATCTCAAAGACAAGTACTCTTAAAAGTTAAAAATGAAGAATTTCTGGGACTGATCTGAACACGACGTGGGATTTAAAAAAAAAAAAAATTTCCTTTCAACTCCGTGACGTGGGCTATTTCCCAAAAATTCTTCGTAATGTTTAGATAAAATGAAGTTGGGATTTTATAATAACAGACAACTAGGAAAGGAGACAAAAAAATACGAAGGAGTGAATATTTAATTTGATCTTTTTGTTTCATTCTTTTGATTCGCTTTAATATCGGTAAATTCTGTTTGAAATGATGTGTTTTACTTTGTTTATTCATTTTTTTTTTTTTTTTACATGTTTAATTATTAGGCTTTCTTTTCTTTAGCCAGGTTGGTTCCTGGCAGTTAATCTATAAGCATATTTTTCTTGTAATTAGTTTGTTTTGATATTCTTTATATTGCGAGAGTTTATATATAAAATTGGTTGCTTTCTTCTGAGCAACGATTTCTGCCAATGAAAGCGAAAGGTTATTTTAGTTAAGCAGTGAATAAGTAATAAATAAATAAATAATGTTAAGAATATTTTTTTAAAAAGAAAGGTTATTTTAAATTTTAGTTTTGATCCACTTTCCAAAAGAAGCTGTCGTGTGGAGTGACTTTGAACAAGTGAACGGGATCTTCTTGATACATTAGTAGATTTTTTATTAAAAATTAAAGTTTTGCCTTAAATCATTAAATATTCTTCAAAATTTAAAGGAGGCAGCAAGATTAAAATCTTATTAATTTACCCTAATATTTTTTTAAGCTAAACAATAGATCTTCTTGAATCTTACCACGGACATTAAATATTTCATCTTTTCATTTGAATATATAGATATATATGGAAAATTGGCTAAAAAATAAACTCTTTCGTGAATTTATTTTCAATAGAATTTTTACGTGTGTGAAATTTGTTAATAAGTCCTTAGTTCAGCCTATACACAGTTTAAAAAATTCACAATTAAAATTAACACATTTAAACTCTTTAAGTTAAAAAGGCATAAGAAATTTAAAAACTTTAAAAACTTAAAAAATTTAAAAAACATCAATAAGCTCAAACTAGTTTCTGCTTGCTTAGCATCATCGGACTAACCGATGACAGCTTGCTAGGAAGCAGAAACTAGTTTGAGCTTATTAATGTTTTTTAAGTTTTTAAAGTTTTTAAATTTCTTATGCCTTTTTAACTTAAAGAATTTAAATGTGTTAATTTTAATTGTGAATTTTTTAAACTGTGTTTAGGCTGAACTAAGGACTTATTATGAACTTATTTTGTTAAGTATATTAAGTTACATGTTGTCTTTCAACAGTTAAAGAAATTTAAAAAAAAACAAAGAAATCTAAATATACTCCAGCAAGCTATACGGAAATATTGCGTCTGTGCGAAAATCTTAAATAGTTTCAAACGAAATATTAGAAAAAAATAATACAATTCAGTTAATAGATCGTAAATGTTTCCGTACAACTTGGAAAGGCACAAGATTTTTATCATTCTCTATTACTTATTTGTTTTTTTGAATTATATGTAAGGATTGTCCGCTTTTACATTTTGCTAAAAGACGAAAGAAATATACTGTTAAAAATAACTTGGATTAAGATTAAAATAAGATACCTTAAATTATATCAGTTGCTATCATTATTATTAGGCTTAATGCAACGACAGGAACACCAATCCATGGATGATTTAACGCACTTAAATTAATTAAATTGGTTAATAAATTCATCGATCCTTACATTTAAACAGATTAAATTTAATTTCAAAAATTAGTTATTAAACAGAAAAGAGAACCGTATACAGCAAAGATAACGTAGATTCTACAGTTATCCATCTCTATTAGCAATCGTGGTTAAGGTTTCGAATGAATGAATGAATGAGTGTACTAATCGTACGACTGACACTCCTAGACAGTGACCGCCTATGCGTATCACGGAATCAACTTGAAGGCTGAAAGGATTTGTTGGTCAATTCATCAATCTTCAATGGAGAAAAGCAATTGCAAACTGAAGTCCACGCCTACTTGAAGCAAAGTATCTCCCAACAGATCCATGTAACAGCTACACAATGGGGTAAGCCCCCCCCGTAGAGGCAACTCCTCTGTAGTGAGATGATTCGTGTGTCTGTCTGTACTCGAGCAAGCCTTCCGTTCGAACTGTGGTTTAAGATATGGTTTGAAATTCTTTCCTTAAGCTGGAGGTGGATTGGCGATGTTTTAGGTGTCAATTCATTTAAAACGGGAAAGATTCTGTATACCTTGCTTTTTTGAACAAGCGCAAAACAAACACAGGACGTCAGGGTTAAAACTGAGTGAAAAAGGTAACCAAAGAACGTATAGGAGTTCTTATACGTTCTTTGAAGGTAACGTTGCAATTTTTAGACTGACCTCCTATACGTTCTTTGAAGGTAACATTGCAATTTTTAGACTGACCTTAGATGTTGAAATTCTTAGGGAATACCTAGAAATGCAGGAAGAATTGAAATAGCTTTTTTCTGTATAATGTTGCTGAACTAAAATTGTTGTTATTACTAAACTTGTTACTAAACTAATACAGTTATTACTAAAATTGTTTTAGACTGTAAGGTCTAGAATTGGTGTCAATTAAATCCAGCCGTTGATAAAGGTCAGTATTTTGAAAGATTACAGTGTTGGTCATTCTAGGGTAGGGGGAGAAAGCTTATTTGAAGATACGGTTGCAAAATTATTTATAAGAAAGAGTTATTAGGTAGTATTTGTATATTCATTGTTCAAGTGATACTTTTCTTTTTTCTAATAGTCATCGTCCGGAATATTGATGTTGACTCGTGAAACTCTCACTGGATAAGAATTCTATAGAAAGCAGTTATTTAGAGACACAAAGGAACGCCATAATATCCCGAAAACATTATAAGTTCATGCGTTTAAAACAGTCTAAACAATGAAATAGATTTCTCAACATCAAAATTCTCTTTATAATGTTTTTCGAGTGATTAATCGAAGTAACATCAAAAGATAATTATTATTTCAAGTTTATTTTCAAAACAGTATATTTGAATTAAAGTTAGAAATAATTTCCTTTTTTTTCTGTTTTGAGGAAATCATTTTAATAAAAAGCAAACAAAAATTTACATAAAATCCGTTTTTAATCGACAGTTACAAGGAATTCATTACTCTTGAGTTTCCAGTAAACGCCCCCACATCAACAGTTGAAATCCTTTCCTTATTCGTGAAATGTGTCACATTCAGAAAATCTACCGCCCACTCTACCAAAATAATCTGTTCTCACTCGAAGCTGAGCCCAGAGGGGGTCGAGTCAAAATTAAGCCTTTTTTTTCTGATAAGTTTGTAGCAAAGAAATGGAAGCTTCTTTATGAAGTAGTTTGTTTATTTATTTTATTTATTTTATTTTTAGGAGTAATCACTCTTGTTAAGGATCATGAAGTTTGTAAAGAAGGCGAAGCACTTACACCTGAACAGTCAAGGATATTGGTAAGAAACAATTTAGTTGGATTTTACATCTGAGCTAATAATTCCCGCGAAAGTTAAACTAATAATATTCGGATAAATTCTTCATTTTCTTTCTCCGTCTTTAATTTAAGTAGATCTTTATTTGACATCAAACGGAGAAAGAGGAAGGACAAAAGAAGTATTCATTGATTTACTCGAAAATCAAAACCATGATCTGCTACCAAATCAGTAGCTTTTAACCGTTCGGCTACGATTCATGCGATTGAAAAGAAAATATAAAAATGGAAATATATTAATATAATAATAAAAAAAAATTGCTAAAAGAAATTCCTAAATAATTAACAAGTAAGAATGAATATGTATATGTCAAGAAAACTTAATAAGAAAGAAAATTAAAAAGGATATAATTGAATTCATTGGTTTGCCGACAGAAGGTATATTGGAATATTTTACATTGAGGAGATGAAATATTTGATCTTTAACTATTTAGTGATTGTGATTCCTTTTGCATTCTGATTTCTTGAAATGCCAGATACTGAAAACAAAAAAAAGTATCCTTCATTGGATGAAGGATTACAAAGAAAAACAAAAAATAGAGTAGGACTACTTTTGGTGATAATGATGCCCAGATGATTTTCCTCTGCTCAGTTGGAAAAGGAAGAGATGAAGAACCAATTATAAGATGCCAAAATTCTTTGATAATTGCCAGTTTGAAGAAGAAAACTATTTAAAATCGAAATTACTCCAAAATTTGAAAATAGACTTAGAACCTTTCAGTTAATCAGAAATTTCTTTAATCAATTGTTATTCAAAACTGCAGAAAATCAAAAGATAAGTTTTGTGGATAGTCCCTGACCATCTATTCTGCAAATTTGTTTAAGAGATACAAGTAATTACTTCATTGTAAATGCATTTCAGTGGATGTACTATTTAACTAATATAACTACATCTGCAGTCTTGAAATTTTGTCCAAAAAAACAGTGGGGGTTTTTTTTTTCCCATCATCAGTTATTTATTTTTGTATTTCATGTCTTTGATTATTTTTCTTGTTGCTTTATTATTACTGTTTATACTTCTCCTTGAGTTGAGGTGGATATTGTAGTTATTTAGATTTTGATGTTATTTCTTATTTTAAAAGTACTTGGCGTTCTCTCTCTTGTTCTTCTTTTAATGTTAGATCTTATTTTTTTTTTTTTTCCTTTAGAAATATTTGGGGGTCAAGATGGCTGATTTCGAGGTGGACCTTTTGTGTGTTTGGTCCAACGATGGACAATTCCAGGAGTTAGAAAAGAAAGAGAAGAAAAGGCCAGAAGACGAAGACGAAGAAGACATTGGAGACAGCTCATAATCTTCAACCCCATTTTTGTTTTTATTTTGTTTTTGTTTTTTAGTTTATTTCTAAAAAAAAAAAAAATAAATTTATGAAAAAAAAAATTTTTTTTTTTTTTTACAAGGAAACGTTTTATTTTTGATGAAATCCTAAGGACATCTTTAGCCAAGTATTGGTTTGTCGACATCATCATCTACCATTCCATCCTCCAACATATCCTTCCTCGAGAACTCTTTTCCATAAAATGCAAATAACAGAATCAAACAAACAAACAGACAACCAACTTGTAACTGCATTGAATCAAACACATGTTCATAAATGATTACCCAATAATTAATTGATTTCAGTGTTTCTTGAATTGAGTTCTGTAACAGTAATTGAATATAAAATAAGAAAGTTCTTGAATTTTAACACATCGGTTTTGCTACGGCAGTGTATCTACACAGGTGGTTAAAATTAAGTTGAAATGGTTGAATCTCTTTTACTTATTTATAATTCCATGGAAATCAATCAGAAAGAAATTCACCAAAAACACGTTATTTTGTTCAGATCATAAAAAAAAAACGAAAAAACAAAAAACAAAAACAATCAGACTATTTTGCAACTTCAGAATTATGAATTAAAACGAGCCAAAAGTAGACAAGCAGCTTGAAAAGAAGAGGCAAATTAAAAATATGCACTGCCTATTATATTTTTTATAAATATATTTCCTCCCTCATTTCCTACTGCTTGAAGTTCGTTTGAATTCATAATTCTGATGATGTAAAGTATTGCCACTGCTTTATTAATTGGTGATCATATGTTAGATGCATCACGTGATCTGATATTGTAAAAGTGTTCCAACAACATATTGTGGAGGAGGAAGAAGGCAATTAGTAACTATTTTGGAAATGATCAACGTCAAGCGTTTGGAACCAGGAAAGAAGAATTTTTAGTTTATTGTTAAGACCAGAATGAAGAAGAGGATATTGTATAATATTGTGATGTTTTCTGAACTGACAAATTCTTCTATCAGTTAGGATTTTTTTGTTTTGTTTTGTTTGTCCAATTGTCAAGATTGGAAATCCAAGTTGTTGCTGTTTCTTGATTGGGAAGTTATGAAAATATGCTAAAATCTACAAAAGTCTGTTGGTAATTGAAGGTGAGTGTAATAAATGAAGGCATCTTCCGTTAGCAGTTGAGTCAGAATGGTTTCACTTTTGTTTAATCTAATTAATAATGAATTGGCATATACTCCATATACTCCACTTTTATCACGTACCAAAATTGTGTTGGAGGAAGCAATTTAAAAATTCAGGTTAAAAAAAAAAGATAGTGATATTTCAAAATCGTATCCCACAATTAATAACCAGAGAATGTATTTAAACAGGTCAAAAGCAAAGCGGTCTCAACTAGATACAACTTGAGAGTTTTTTTTTTTTTTTTTTTCAACTGTTGTTAATTAAATAGTTTCGTTCATTTCCTTAACCCATAAAAAAAAAAAAAGAGTTACCTTATATACGCTGAGTTTTTGGTTTATAGGGATTTACAGAAGGACGGATGAGTTAGACACAATGGCTGTACAATCTTCGGGATGAAGACAGTGATGATCTTTTAACTTTGAAATGAATTCAGAAAACAAAGTGATTCTAAGTTACAATTATGTTCCAAACTAAGTCAATCAATAAAATTCGCAAAGTAATGAAAAACTTTTAATGAGATTTAATTAAAACTGAAAACTTTTATGTAATTAACGTTTTAGTTTTTTAACGGACAGAAATTCGACCTTTTAAGAAAAAAGTCCTTAAGATTGATGTTGGATAGATTTCCAGTTCTGAGATGGGACAATGTAACTAAACTTTTCATTCAGAAACTTCATTTTTGTTGACTGACTTAATGGTGGGTCAATATTGTCAATAAAGTTAATTTGTTTAAACTAAAACCTCATCATCAGGCCCGGGATTCATAGGCAAATGCATATTTTTAGTGGCTACTTGAAAGTCATGCAAAAACATTTTTATACATGTTTTCAACGTCTCTGACCACGAATAGGCAAAGTCAGTTGTGCATATTTTGTAGAATATTTTCTTGATTTCATTGCATAAACCCTTAAATTTGCGTATTTTCAAAAAAAAAATAATTAAAGATTCTGGATTTTTTCAACTATCATCACTATATGTTTTTCATTGACTGTACTCAATGATTGAATTTTAACCCCTCCCTGCTACTGTTGTATTTGTCCTTGAGTCGGGAAGGGAGAACACGTGACCCCTTATTAAATCCCTGTGGATCTTTCCTCACCATCTCTTCTATTCTGACAATGTTCTCATCACTTGTTGTGGAACTAATCGTTTCGCCATCACTGGAGACACCCTTGATCAGCAGAATCAGGCTCAAAAGGAAGAAATATTACACAGGAAGCAATTCCAATGGATATTTAATATCATGGCAAACGATGAAAATAAAATATGATTTGGGAACAATGATTTAAATCTTCGTTTAAGGAGATTTTCCAAAAGAGTGAAAGATGATGATGTGTTGTTTTTCTCTTCACATGGACACTATTCCACCTGAAGAACAAAAGACAGTCACAGTGGATTATACAAGTCTCTGAGAAAGGATAAGATATGTGTGGAAGTCTGCTGCCTCTGTCCACACTACAAAGGAAAAAGTCAAGTTTCTGGAAGAATCAGGACTTTTTCACCATCCCCACTGCACTGCGACTGCCGTAATTATCGTGACTGAGCATATACCAAATAGTTTGTGGGGATGATACAGTATATGTTGAAGAATATTTTTGATATAATGATTTCAGTTATTCGATATTTTCCCTGGCCATCTCTTCTATTCTGACAATTTTTTCAACACTTGATTTTGAGTATGATACTGTTACGTAATGATCTCATCATTAAGTAAATCATTCAACTAAATTATTAGATAAGGAGACATACATTGGCCCTTTTATAAGATAGTTGTAAAATGTAATCCATGTAAATTAAAATCGAAGGTAATCCTGGTTTTACGATTGACATTAGTGCATTATTTACTTGTTTCCACAAAAACATTTGTCACAATGTGTAGAAACCATACTACATAAATTAACTCCTAAATTACATTATTATTTGTAAATCTCGTGACTTTTATTTAACCTAACCCTCAAAAAACGTATCATTTAATAGTTCCTTTGCTCGTATGACTAATCGTCTCGGTATACGACGGTCGTTAATCAAATTCTTCTCTTGTGTTGCTTTTATTTATAAAGGTTTGGCTGCTGCTTAGGATTGAGGTTTTTCCAGGAAAGTGACAGGGAAATGAAATATAAAAATAGTTTCGTGATTCGTTTGATGCTTATCTTGGCTGGCTTATAATGAATGATCTTGAAATGCCATATTTACTTTTAAGTCTTATCATTTCCTTCAAGTTTCCTAATCAGAATAGTTCCTTAACATCTGCTAATATTTAGTCATTGCAGTTTTTTTTTTTTTTTTTAATTCCTCTTTATTGCTTTAATGAAAAATTAAAATCTTGGAAAGATAAATAACAATGGAAGACTCTGTTCATATTAATTGTACAGACTTTCAGCTACAAATATTAGGGTTGAGCAGTAACATTTTACCTCATAAAGTTTGATGTTGATCAGTGTATTATTCTTTAAGTCAGTGGTGCCCAACCTTTCGTAATATGGGGGCCAAACTTGACTTTGCTGTGAATCTCGCGGGCCACAATGTGGCGGAATCTCCTATTTAACCACCAAAAAAAAAACCGGAATCTCCTATTCGACAACCAAAAAAAAAAAAAAAAGGTCCCATTAATACAAATATGTACGTATAATAGGAATAAAAGAGCGGGACACATGTAACACCTTCACGGGCCGTAGGTTGCGCATCACTGCCTTAAGTAATTTCTGTAAAGTGTCACGTAAAAGAATCTGCAAATACTGAAATTCAGAATACTGTACAACATTAAACTTTTAAATATGAAGTTTGATAAGGAAAAAATTTAAGATATTTACCATTAAAGAAAAATTTATCTATAAAATATGAATAACATTTACAATGTGAATATGGAAAAAATAATAATAAAAATAATGAAAAATTAACTAGATACATTGGTTAACAATCTTTCAAATCAATAAAATAAATAATAATTTTGGTCTAAGATTGGAAAACTATATAAAATATAAATTATCTTAAATTTTTAAATTTTTCTTATCATTTTTCACAAAATATAAATTATTCAGTCAAATTAATTGGGAGAAATATAATTCTAAAACACTAAAAAGTATTAAAAATGTAAATACTTTATTAATCGCTGACGTAATTGATGAGAATATTATTCTAAATTTTTAATTAATTAACTTTGTTAATAATCTAATACAAACGAAACTTAACAAAAGTTAATAATCTACTGTAACAATTAAATATTAATTTGTCAGCACCTATATTAAGGTATTCTTTATTTTTGAATACCTAGTAGGACTGGCAAACAAAAAAAAAATATATCCATCACTAATTATTTTTAGGCCACTCAACCTGACTTAGATAATAATCGGTGTGAAAATTACAACAGTTTTTAAGAAATTAAAGTAAGTAGAAAGAAAATGATTTGCGTATCTCCTGCATGATTCTTATTTAGTACATTTTCCCATTACGTCATATAACAATAAACGAATGCAACGAACACATGAATAGGATTTTTCTTTATTTATTGAATAGTTATTTTATCTTCATTTCTTTGCAGCATTAAATTCGAATTCTAGTTAAAAGCGAAAGGTCTTGATGTGTCACAAAGAAAGAAATGTAGAATTTACTTGGATTATGAAAGATTAAAAAAAATTGCTTGAGCTTAATTTGTTGTTCTTATTTAGTTTCAATAATAAATTAGAATGTTTTTTAAATGAATATCAATAAAAAAAGAATAGTAATGTAGGGTTCTTTTTATTTACTAGAGATTGAATTAGTGTAAAGTAGACTTTCAATTATCCATAGCTGTTTTTACTTTCAGTCTATCAACCATTTAACCCTACTACATCGTAATAGGTATAAATATATGGACTAGGATCACCAGGTAAAAAAATAAATAATAAGGTTTAATTAAAAAAAATCATTAGATTATGTATTGTGTAATAAAATAAACAAAATAGATGCTGCTGTTTATTGTAATATAATATTTTTAATGTTCATACGCCTACGCTGATAATCCAAATTGTACTGCGGTTAAAAATTCAAAATACACGAGTTCTTTCTAAATTTTTGACTTCCATTATTTGTTAATAGAGTTTTATCGTAGCTGTTATTCGTAGAATCTTTTCGTAATCATCATTTTTGTGTTTCTGCTGAAAACGATTTGATAATTCAACAGATATCGATAATATTTTTTTTTTCCTGATTGAAGGCGTAAAATGAATCGTGATCAAAGGAAAATAATGTTGCCTTCATCGGATGAAAGGTGGCGCCACCCTACAAATATGTGTAAGTGTTGATAACCAGTGCTTAAACATTTGGATTGTAATTAAAGCTCATCAATTAATAAAAGTTTGTAAAAGAATTTACTTTTTTTTTTTTTTTTTTAATTCTCAGTCAAAAATAATAAAAGTTGAAAATTCTTTTTGATAACTTGAAAACAGGATGCGGATAAATTTTAATGCTTTTTAAGCAATAAGTGTGACATCTTTTTTTACATATGATCTTGAAAACTGGATTTTAAAAGATTTTTTTTTTTTTTTTAACTGGAAGAAAAGTCTAGAAATGATGGAAATAAATTTGCATATTAATTGAAGCTTTTTACGTGCAGATGTAGAATTAGTACAAACTACCAGACTGCACTCAGATTAAAAAGATTTTATAAATAAAAAGATTTTTTTTTTCTGTTTTACAATTTTTTTTATAAAATCCTTTTAATCTTAGAGTGCAGTCTGGTCGTTTATATTGGATTTATATAGCTATAAATCATAAGTCATTTTAGTTTCTGTGATTATTAGGGAAAGACAAAAAGTTAATTAGTAATAATGTTTAATAATTTTCCTGTTTCATTTTCTATTTTTTTTTTCACCAAAGACGAAAGTAAATGATCTCCATTACTTTCGAGTGTGATAAAATTTTGATAATTTTTTTTTGGCTTATCTATTATAAAGACACTTTTATCAAACTATCAGTTCAGGTTTTTGGTGAGTGTTAATTTAATATTTAAAAATTAGCAAATTAGAATCACGAAATACAGAATGGACACAAAGTAGAAACCAGTGGCATATATAGAATATATTTTCGGGGGGGGGGGCAAGATTAATATAATTAAGTAGACATCCCATGGAAACCTATCTGTTCAACCAAAAAAAAAAAACGATGGAAACCTATCCGTTCAACCAAAAAAAAAACATTGGGAGGACATACCTTCATTATTTCGGGGGGGGGGGGGCCCTCCCCCCCCCCCCCTTATATACGCCCCTGGTAGAAACAATTCCTCACTGGTTTCTTTCGAAATGACGCCATTGCTGAGAAAGCCTTGTTTAATCTATTTCTTAATGAAATATGGATTTAGCATCGACCAAATCTCATCCCAATGTATTTAGTTTTAAATAAATACACTGAACTATTACGAAATATACAAGTCTTTAAAATAAAAGCTTAAAAAAAATTCGCTTTTTATGTTCTAATTTCTTTCTTAATTAAAAAAAAAAAAAAATCCAGAACATTCTTCAACAAACTTCTTACCATACAGTTGAATTCTTCTCACTTAATTCAATAATTTAAATAATAATAATAGTTTGTTGAAGTGTCAAGGGCTTTTTGTTTGGTTCATAAAATACCATTTGCTTACAGTGAAGTCAACTGTAAAATTGTCAACTCATTGTCATTCGATTAGATTAGATACTCTTATATTGGTTGGTTTTATCATTTTCTCCACTTTTAGTCTATGATAAATACAATCCTATCTTGTGATTTGATTCCAATGTTTGAAGAAATACATTAATTAGCACTATAACATCTCAGTCCATCTGTAATCTAATCTTAAACGATGATAAAGTTATTCACTCACACCTTATTAAAATTAGATTTCTTAACAGGGATTTAGCGTACTCAGAATTGAGTCATAAATGCTTTCACTGAAATGACGACTTCGGCAGATGAATAATTCCTTCGGTGAAATTAAAGCTGATAAAATCCTCTTTGTAATTCTTGGAGTCGGAGAGAGAAAATTCAATGAAAAATGTAAGGAATTCATAAGAAGGCAATCTTGTGGGTTTTGAAAGTAAATCAATGGAATATCTCAGCCAGAATAATCGATAAATTGCTATCACTGTGATAAGTTCATGCAGACAAGCAACCCACAGAACTATCGAAGTATGCGTGAGAAATACAGATTATCACTCTGGGTCTGTTCCTGTGATTTTTAGCCTATTTTCATAATTAAGAACTTAAACCCTGAGTGAATCTTCTTCAAACTTGACATGCCTGTTTAAGGACAAGAAACAATCTAACAATTACATTTGAAATATTGTCCCAAATGAGTCGAGAAATTAGCACTAAAAGAAAATAGAAATTCCCACATTGGATTTCTCTCGATATTTTAAACAATGGGTATTAAATCCTTTTAGCTATTTCATAATTTGCATAAATATGGTACAATGAGATAATACATGTATTAAAGCGCTAAAACAGAAATTTATTATTATTAAGTAGAAAAAGAAAACGATGACGGAGAGAAGTCACAGATTCGAAACGCCGTAACTTAAAAACCGAAAATGAAACTGTACAGCGCCGGAAAGGCCGATATTCAAGAAGGACTGCATTTTAAATAGCGCCTTGAAATATTCTTCGGTCTGGAATAAGTTACGAATTGAAGACAGATTGATCGAATTGATGAAGATAGGATCTGTCTATTCATATAATTTCCATAGCCACAACAAAATTAAATTCTCGCATTGAACGACTTATGAAACTCCTAAACAAATCAGTTAATAAGAGTCTTATTAAAATCTTACGTATATTTGTGTACGTTTATTTTAAGTCAAATTAGGAAGCACTTGTAGTGGCTGTTAATCCACGCAATCACATAAGGACCGTATTTTTAAAAAAAAAACAAATCAAGGCAGTTTTTTCCGCATTAGCTCCAATAGAGTAAAGTGAATGATAGTAATCTGGCATTTAGATCGGCTGAGGCAAATAATTTGTAATTTTACGTACATTAAAAGAAAATATGTAAAAGGTATCAGTAAAATAGTTGAATTGATACTAGGATCACCCGGTAGACAGTTCATATTATCAACTTGTACAATATATAATGTACAGTGAACGGTAAGTACAACAGTCAGCTGTCTTCGAATTTCAAAGAAAATAATTAATTAGGTTGTAATAACGTATTGTCTAGTTAGTTTAAATTCTATCTAAATCTATATTTAATCGGGTTTAAAGAATTTGTTGTCAAAAATCATAAACAATGGGTAAAAGATGATCAAACCTTCACCGACCTTAGATGGCGCTCACAGCAGACACCACAAAAATTGCATGGTTTTTTTCTTCCAATTACTTAGCGATGAATGTTTCTATATTTATTCCCTTGCAATATGCTGAATGGAATGACATCTCAAGTCTAACATTAACAGTCTAGGAAAGAAGAATATGCGAAGTAATAAAAAGTGTTTATTGATTTAAAAAACAGTATACCGTATTTACGCGCATAATTTCCCCCATCGCGTATTTTCCCCACCCCAGTTTTTGTGGATTACAAAATTCAATTTTTATTTTTATCGCATAATTTCCCCACCTCTACTTCAACGCGTTTCCAACATGACCTTGACTGGCGGTCAACTCACGACGACGCGACAATGTACCGTTACTATCGCATTTCTCTATCCCACGCTACTTTAGGGGAAGATTCCACCCCCACCCCGGTCAGTACAAGAGCAGACTCCTTCTGAATCAGTACAACAATTTCGAGTGTTTTGTGAAAACGTGAAGTTCGCGAATAAAGTTAAGTTCTCTATTAGCAGGCAGCTGATGCTGACGTCATGCGGTGAGCAGCTATAAAGATGGCGGGTTGCGCTGCGTGATATACGAAATTACGTCACAGTCGCACACACACTGCATGCCGTGCATGCCTATTGCTTAACTGTACTTTGAAGAAAAAACAAATGTTGAGAGGTGATTTCTTATATTTTAAATGTTGCGTGTTAATAAAATTGTTGTTAATTACATTTCTTGCTTTAAAAATCAATATTGAACATGGTTTTCCTTACACTTTCACCATATTTTTTTTCCTCAAATTGAAAAACATCGCGTAATTTCCCCACCTCCCTTTTTTTTTGTCAAAATATTGATGAAAAAAAAGGGGAAATTATGCGAGTAAATACGGTATTTGTTGACTTCCTTTGGCCATCGACCAAAAGAAAAGACTGATAAAGTTTAAGTAAAAATGAAAAATAAAAATTTATTGTTATTCCGATTTCTCCTTCCAAAAGTTAGTTAAGCATTTCCGCATCACTGTGGGCTTTTTCGTAGAACAGTGAAGATCTTTTATCGTCAATTGTGCATTGGAATAATTTTTTAAAAAAATGATATCAAGCACCCTTGTCATTAGTGTTTCTTTTTTAAGTTGATTTTAAATCTATAAGACTATAAATCTAATATTATTATCTCTATTACCTCTAAAATTACATCTGAATATAATTAAGAATAAAAAATGTTTTTTTAAGTTATCTTTTGTTAAGATTGAAAATGATCGGAAAATTCCTCAGATTTCCACCAGAGGTCTTCTTTTGCAAGGTTGTTAACATTGCTTTCCTCTATTTACAAGGAAACCTCTCGAACTCTAAAAACTCAGATTTTAATGAAATTTTGCAGAATGAATCTATAGATTGTGTTTATTAAATGAACTGAATCTTAGCTGCGGAATCCAAGCGAAAGTGGACTAAAATGGGCCGTGAATATCCTCAAAAAAATCGATCGTTTTACCTTTCAAACACCAGATGGCGCTAATGATTTATTTCTAACGAAGAAACCTTGGACTTTCCTATGCCTTTTAATAGGAAAGTAAAGTAACGCCATCTGTTGATTCCTGATGTAACCTTATTCAAAGAAGGTCTTTGATATACTGTACAGTTATGAAAGGTTCCAAATTCGGAAAGATTCTTAAACGTAAATTAGAATAGAATCAAACATAAGGGGAAACATTCTGCATGAGTTAGTTATGATATACAAAGTAACGTGATCGATAAATCAATTTCCTTAGTAGGTTTAGACATCGTGCGAATTTTAATGCTTTTTTTATGAATTAAAAGTACTGATGGTTTACTTCAATAAAATATTTTGTGTTTTGGATCCATTATAAAGCAATCTTTTCGATATTTGTTTTAATATTTTTTTTTTTTTTTTTTAATAGCTTAAAAATGAGAGGTGCATAGAAGGTATCTGAAGTACTCTCATACAGCTTTTAACTTCGAGAGTCAAATCCGTGGGAAGGATTTTATTTTTTTAATAAGTATTACAAAAATATTATGCATTTGAACAAAAAGTTCAAAAGTTTTTACTTTTTTGTTGTATTTATGTTTGTTTATTTTGCTATTTCAAATTTAAAAGTGTTTTTATTATCTTAATATTTGCTTACATTTCTTTATTCACTAATTTAAATACCTAAGACAATAAAAGATCTTAGCATACAGATAAACAAGGGAAAAAAATATGACAAAAAAAAAAAAGAAATAAAAAAGAACTTACTATTAGGAAAAAAAAAAGAAGAAAATATGAGAAAATAATAGGAAAAGAAGTTTAACGTGCCTGATGATTCAAAGAAATATAGCTTGTAATGTTGTGCCTTCGTTTGTTTACTTATTTTTATGAGGAAATAATGCTTATTAAAAAATAAAATCCTTCCCAATGATTTGACACTCGTAAGGTATAAGCTGTCGATGCAATGCCTTTGACTGCTTCAGATACCTTCTTTGCACCTCTCATTTTTAGCTATTATAGAAATAAAAATAATATCAAAACAAATATCGAAAATATTGTTTTATAATGGACCCAATACACAAAATATTTTATTGAAGTAAACCATCAATACAGTACCTGGGTTCGAATCCCGGCAGTGGCATGGCTGTTTCTTTCTTCTTCTGTGTTTCGTCCAACGCTGTTCAAGGGGTCACAGAGGTGACCTATGTCAGCGGATTCTTCTCATTAAAATATAAACCATCAATACTATTAATTCATACAAATGCAAATTTGGACAACAGTTATTTCACACAATTCGCTCGTCGCTTATTGAAGAAAAAAAAAAACAAATACCACAAAAACTGGCGAATAAATGGCGCTGTAGCAAAAGCTAAGCATAACTAGCGTAAAAACAATAACCATTAATATGTAAAATAAATTTAACGTGCTGTGAAAATAGTAAATAAATAAAGGAAAAGAAAAACAGCACCTGAATAAAAGAAGAAAAAATTGTCTTTCTGATTTTAGATTATGGGGAGGAGTTGGGAACGGCCGTTTCGTCCTGCAACGAACTCATCAGCCCAACCTTGCCTCACCCTAACCGAATCAGAAAGGCAAGATCTTCTTAGTGAGAACCCCTGTCAATCTGGCAGTGGTCCCACGACGAAACGGCCGTTCCCAACTCCTCCCCATAATCTAAAATCAGAAAGGCAATTTTTTCTTCTTCTTTTGTTAAGGTGATGTTTTTCTTTTCCTTTATTTATTTACAACAATCATGTGTTACTCTAAAAACATAACTTAAATAATGCAGATAATGTGCTAAAAACTAAAAGCAACGCTTTATCGGATCAGCAAACCACCGAACAAGGATAGAATTTTTTAGAAAGAATTCTTTTCCAAAAATTAAAAAAAAAAAAAAAAATCTGTTTAGTGACAAAAAAAAAAAGGAATAAACGAGATCTTTTATTTCCTTAAATTTCTATAAATAAGTGAGACTACTTATAAAATTTTGGATTTTTTATTTATTTTTTGTTGTTTTGTGAACATTGAGCACCAGGTGTACAAATACATCGGTAAGAATTGAGAAAAGGAACACACGTGGAACCCAAGGAACAAGAGGTGGGAGAATCACAGGGATTGGTTCGTTCTGAACACGTGGGTCCAAACCAACCGGACGGACAGCGACATCTATCAAAGAAAGAAACAAACAAACATTAGGGACTCATTTGCTAGTTTCTTGTTTGGTTATATTTTAATCAATTTGTTCTAAATGGAAAGTAAGGGATAACAATACTAATCAAAAATAATTAAATCTCAAGTAATAATAATAATAATAATAATTTAACTAGAAGAAATTTTTATTTTGTTTAGTGATGTTGTAGAGATTGAAATAAAATACACATGATTAACACGAAGATAAAACAAAATAAGGAAAATATTTTTTTTGGAAGAGTCTCCCATTGTCGATATTAAATTTTGTTCCAACACATATCTGTTAACATTGATTCATTCGCCTTAACAAGGAGAAGAAATTGTAGATTAATAATATCATGCAATGCATTAGAACGAAAAGCTCGGTTTCAAGTTATCAGACCTAATAGTTGTAAGTTAGGTTGAGGTAGACTAAATGAGATGCAAATTCGAACTATCGGTAAAATTTGCGTAGTTTTTAATTAGAATTTAATAACAGTTAAATGGATAAATTGGTTATTTTCGAAGATTAAGATGAATCTAACTGTTGTTAAACATGGTAGGTCTGTTTGGAAATACAAATATTTGGACGAATTTATTTTCAATCGATTTTGTAACTAGTCTGCTCCAAAAGTTTTTCATTTTTAGCTCCAACTATTACCACATTGTGGGTTTTCCATTTATTTAGTAATCCTTTACTGTTCTTGAAACCACTGTCTATGAATTGCATGAGAAAGACTGCACTAAAAGGCCACCCACCCTCGTAATGAGAGGTGCTTTTCAGTTGTTAATTGTAACTGCTTATTATAGGAACTATTTATATTATTAATTGTTTTTGATCTCTTTACGAATTTAATTAAATAAATAATATTATAGATTATTATAGATTGTCTTTATATCTAGTGCTGATTTAAGAACTAAATCTTACCAATTTCCTAAGACACTTTAATTACAATTTCATGAATTTCATTGAATTGCCTTTGAATGTTTACTTAAATCTTAGATTCACTTTAGACATAGATTTTAATTTGTTTAAACAAAATTAAATTAAATCAAGGGTCTTTTAAAATATAACCAGAGTTGTTCATAGTAAAAAAAAAAAAGTTTCATTTTTGAAAAATTCTGAAATTCCACTTTATAATTTCACTTTATAATTCCAGAAGATTCTTTTACAAAATAAAGCTCCAACTAAATCCATTAGGATAATTACTAATATCTGTCTTCTAAGTTTTTTTCATTTTAAGTAGAAAAAAATTCCTGTCATAATTTCCTGAATTATCAGTCTATGGTCGCCATCTTTTTTGTTGTTTTTCAATGATTCAATTCAATGTTGGATTCTTAGACAAAATTTACTTAAAATTTAAAATTAGCTTCGAAGTATAAAAATACTTCCTTTGCAAGGGTGAAGAGAATGGACGTATGTTAGAGCAGTGATATTCAAATAGCAGTACGAGAAGACATCTAAGCGGTACTTAGGTAAGGGGTATAAGGTCGTAGTAAGGGGTACGATAAATAAAACAATAAATAAATATGCTAATGAACTTTGTTTTTTTTCATTATTTTAAGGAAATTTCTTTGAATACTGAATCCTTTTTTTTTTAAAGATAATCTGTTGAGCGAAGAGAAATTTTATTTTATTATTTTTATTTTGAAGCAATAGTTAAGTCGTGGGGTGGTACTTCTGAAACGATACGGCGTAAGTCAAAGTTGAGCAGCTTAGCGAGATTAGTTGGCGCAACGGCCGCAAGGGCGCCACTAATTTTTATAATATATGCCTTTACGTTGTATGAATTAATGTATTAAGCTTTTATATATTAAACTAAATTTATATTATATATTTGCCCTAAACTTTGAAATTTTATTAAATCAAGTAATTTGATTTGTGAGCCAATAACCTTGGGGATATTTTATAGATAAATTATATCTGAGAATACGTCAACAAAAAAGATTGAAATAACAGTTCCAGGGAACTGAAAGAGAGCGGGTTTTTAATAAAAATGCTTTATCCCATGCCGACTAACTTTACAAAAAAAAGAAAGTATCACTTTATCAACACAATACCAAAAACTTATGTAATTGCATCTCAAAAACCTTAAAAACAAGCTAAACTAAATAAAGAAATAAGAATGATCAATTACAAAGATGAAAAATAAAAATGATATATATATTAGAAATTAATTACTCTAAAAAGCCTAAAAAATTATATTAAGAATAACTATTGTTATTCACTGAACTAATTCCGTAGCTTTTCTAGAAAAAGAATTACAAGGAACTATTCGTTCACTAACCTTAATATAGAATCTAAAGCGAAATCATTAGAATAAAACAATATGGAATGATTTTTGCTTCAATAAGACATGTTAGGCAGTGTTTCATTAACAATCCGACGTTTTTTAATTTATAGTGTTCTTCCGCCTTTTCCTTCTAAAAACATGAAACAATTCCGGAACCTTATTTCAGTAAAGCTTCTTCAGTTTCCGCCTTCCAACTAAAATAAAGAATTATCTTCGGATATAGATTTATCCTCCCATATACAAGTAAATTTTCTTTAAGTACTTGGAGAAATAAGACGTAGTCTGTATGATTTTACCAATCACAACTTTTACCAATCATATTTTTTTTTAAATTTAAATCCTTTAATCCTGCTTACTTATATTTATTCCTAAAGTGTATTCTTTTAATTATAACTGACAAATTTGAATATCGCCAATTCAAAAATTTCTACAATCTCTTTATCATGCACGATTTCCATCGTGAACTACTTCTCGTGGAAGTCTACAACACATCATCGCTTTAAAAGTTTTAATCAGGCAATAAGTAAACAATGGAGAAATTTGTTTGTCCTGTTGTCAACCTTTATTTTATAAAGAATTCTTGTGCTCTATGATATCGTGTTCATGTTTCTCAGTCAAAGTATGCTCCATAAATATGTAGGATCACATACAGTGTTACCTCCGAATAACGGACAGTCACGGGACCGGAAGTTTTGTCCGTTATTGGGAGGTGTCCGCTATTGGGGAGGACTATCTTTTTTTCATTTTTTTAGCTTATAGCATGTCATTTAATGAAAAATTACGTACAATCTTAATTAAATTTCTACAATTATCACTGCGCTATGAGAAAATATGAACAATTCCAACTATTTTCTATATTCCTTTTTAAATGAGTGCTAATTCGTTTGTCTTACTTAAAATATTAATAATGATAAAATTAATTACAGTATATAGAAAGTTTGACCGACTTCTCTGACTTTTTCTTGAAGCAAAACCCCGCTTATAGAAATATTCTTTGCATGAGCAAAACGGAACCATTTTATCACCACTTCGTCAATTTTGCTTGTTTTAGTTTAACGAATCTTCAAATTCTTCAATTCTTGTTTGAATTCACCATCCACATTTTTCTAATTTCATCTTTGTCCTTCAAAAGTTCACTTATCTGAGTTTTTCCAACTTTAAAACGTTCAGCAAGACAACACACACTCAGTTTCTGTTTTTCAGCAACTTTCAAGAAAATCAATTTTTTTCTTTCAGTGCCAATCTCTTCCTTTTTGATGCCATTTTAATTCGCACTAAATTTAATCAACACGTTATCTAGCTTTACAAGGTATTGATATTTACAAAGCAACTACAGTGAAAAAAAAGGGCCTCAGATTCGTGCATTGAAACAAGGGACAACGATACAATGTATCAATGTATGGGA